>RJWM01002997.1:0-119151 GCA_004363535.1 Dasyprocta punctata | reverse complement strand
CCCCAAACTAAGTAGTTCAGTAGTATTCAGCACAAAGTGAACTTCATAATGTGGTTGAGATTAACAGAGATTAGAACTCAGAATTTACTTTTTTCATTAAAATTTTTTATTAGTACAAGTCTATAGTGCATGATATTTCTATTCATCTTAAGCAGTAAGTGCATGTACTTAACATATCCTGATTTTTCTATTCCCCTTCCCTTCCCTTCCCTTCCCTTCCCTTCCCTTCCCTTCCCTTCCCTTCCCTTCCCTTCCCTCTATCTCTGTACCCAATTCTCCGATTTACATTATGTTGATTTAATGTTTGTGACACCTATTGATTACATTTATTGAGGATAGTGGTGCTTGTGTATGGAACATCTTAATTGTTTTTACGTGCGCTTCCCATCCTCTTCTCCCTATCTCCAATTCTTGGTCCTTTTACCATTTGCAAAAGATTTCCCTGTTTCTTTTCATCTGTCTTTTATTATACTCTTTATTTATATTTTGGATTTCTCATATGAGAGAAATGATATAATACATAAGCTTGTGTGTCTGACTTAATATTATATTTTCAGATTTCATTCAGTTTCTTACAGATGACTCAAATTTATCCATCTTTGTAACTAGTATTCCATTATGTACAGGTACCACATTTTCTTTAGCTTTTTGTGGCGTGATGAACATATAGGCTGCATACAAGATTTACTTATTATGACTTGTGCTGCTGTAAACATCATTATGCATGTAACACTGTAATATGTTGTTTTTAACACTTCAGAAAAGATGCCTAATAGAGGAATAGCTGGATTGAGTGGAATTTCTACTTTTAGTTTTATGAGGAATTCCCACACTGTTATCCACAGTGGTTGTACTAATTAACATTCGAACCAGGAATGTAGAAGGGTTCTGTTTTCACCACAGCCCAAGAGCCTTTGTTATTTGATTTCTTGAGAGTTGCCATTCTTTCTAGAGTGTGATGGAATCTCAGTGTTGTTGAACAATTTTTCTGCATGTATAGCACCTTTGCATTTCTTCTTCTAAGAAGTGTCTATTCACTTGCCCATTTTCTGACTGGATTTTTATTTTGGTGGGAGTTTAATTTCTTTTGAGTTCTTCATATATCCTTCTTATTTGTTCTCCATCCAAGATGTAACTGGCAAAAATATTTTCCCATCCTGTAGACTGTCTATTCACTCTATTGATTGTTTTCCTTTGCCATGCAGAACATTTTCAATTTGACATAATCCCATGTGTTGACACTTGCTATGATTTGTTGTGTGTTTGGAGTTCTGTTCAGAAAATACTTTCCTATACTTACAACTTTAAGAGTTTTATCTATTTTATCTCCCAACAGGCTAAGTGTTTGGATTTTAATATTTGATCTTTGATCCATCTTGATTTTAGTTTAGCAAGTGGTGAGAGATGTGGGAGTAGGCCTCAATCTGCATGTGGACCATCTGCTACAGAGGCTGTCTTTCAGGCAGCACATGAGTTTGGTCCCTTTGTCAGAGATTAGGCAGCTGAAAGTGTCTATGGTTGTTTTTGTATCCTCTATTCTATACCATTAATCTGTATCTGTTTTGGGGCCAATACCATTCTGTTTTATCACTGTTGCTTTGAATTTAGGTATTGTGATGCCTCCACTTTGCTCTTGTTGCCCAGCATTGCTTTGGCTAGTTTGATCCTCTTCTGGATCCGTATGAATTTTAGGGTTGCTTTCTCTAGTTTTGTGAGGCACACTATTGGCATTTTGATTGAGATTGCCTTTGCGTATCAGTTTTTGAAGCACAGCTGTTTTGAAAATACTGGTTTTGCCTATTCAAGAACAGAGAATACTTTCCCATTTTTGATTATCTCTTTAATCTCCTCTTTTGAAACTTTTATGATTTTCTTTGTAGAGGTCTTTCACTTATTTGGTTAGGTTAATTGCTAAGTGTTTAATTTTTGTTGCAGTTATTAAGAATGGCATTGTTTTCCTAATTCTTTTCTCAGAAAGTTTATTGATGTACAAGAACACTATTGTTTTTTGCATGTTGATATGGTATCCTGCTACATTACTAAAATGAATTAATATTTTTGAAGTCTTTTGGTAGAATTTTTAGGTTTTCCATGAAAAGGATCATATCTGCAAATAATGATAGTTTGATTTCTTCCTTTTGTGTGTGTATATATATATGGCCTTTAAGCCTTTTTAGGGGGAGGTACTGGAAATCAAACTCAGTACCTTGTGCTTCCCAGGCGGGTGCTGTGCCACTGAGCTATATCCCTGGCCCCTCTTTTATGTGTTTTCTTGTCTACTGATATGATAGCATGACTTTTATGCTTTCTTTTGTCTATATGGTATACTATATTCATTGATTGTCATATACTGAACCATCATTGCATCCCTGTGATGAAACCTCCTTGGTCAAGGTGTGTACTCCTTTTGATGGTTTGCTGCATTCTATTTTCCAGTATCTTGTATCTATATATATTAAGGAAATTGACTTTTTTTAGTTGGGTCTTTGTCTGGTTTTGAGATCAAAGTGATGTTGGCTTCCAATAACGAGATTAGAAGCACTCCTTCTCTTTAAATTTCAGTAAAGAGTTTAAGGATTAGTGGTGTTGTGTTGGTTACTTTTCACTTGTTGCTGAGACAAAACACTCAACACCAAAATTTAAATGAGGAAAGGTTTATTTATCTCACAGTCTGTGGAGGTTTCAGTCCATAATCAGCTGACTCTAAGGCAGGGTGGATTTTCAGAAAAGAACAGTTCATGGTAGGCAGAAAGTTGCAAACCAAAAGTGGGGACCAGCTTCCTTCTCCCCTTATATTTTATGCAGGTACCTGAAATAAGGTGGGTGTAGCACTCACACCATTAATCCTAATCTGAACTGTGCCAAACCAATTAGTGGACAGATTTACCTTCACACACCCTTAATTCCAGCATCTGACAGTCTAGAGTCAGACACCTCTAAAAAACCAAACTCCCCCATGACTGGATGAGGCTTTGGGAGGACATCTATATGGACATGTTATAACCTCCTTGAAGGTCTTGCAGAACCCAGCATTGAATCCATCAAGTCTTGGAATTTTTTTAGTTAGAAAGGATTTTTATTTCTGCCTCAGTTTCATTGTTTGGTATCAGGATGTTCAGAATTTTTATGTCTTCATGGATCAGTTTTGGTAAATTTTTTGTAATGAGGAGTTTTTCCATTTTTTCAAGATTTTACAACTTGTTGGAGTACAATTTTCCATAGTAGTTACGGATGATCTCCATATCAGACAAGCCCATTATGATTTTGCCTTTTTTCCTTTCTACTTGTATTAAAATGTATGTGCTGGTGAGAAGAATGTGTATACTTTTTCTAGTAGGGTAGAATACACTGTAGATATTTATGAAGTCCATTTGTTCTAAGGCAATTGTGGGAGACAACTTGAGCAGGTCTCCTTGAACACAGAACAATTGTTGTAACTTTGATTATATCGAAACTTATTTTTTTATGTTGATGTATATAGAGCTGACTATGGTATTTTTTTTCTTTAATTGACTCTAAGCTTTGTAAATAAGGCTAGCTGAGGTACTGATATGTAATCTCAAAAGCTATCTGACAGTGTATTGTTGCCTCCCATAGTGATCTCTGTAAAATATATAGGCACAGCAGGATGGCAGGGCCAGTGAGCTCCAGGAATGTCAACTGGGTATGAGCCTCAAGAAAGAGGCTATGAGTCCCAAGGGCATAAAAGTTTACATATCAGAAGCAGGTACTGGTATGTAGTCTTTAAAGCCATCAGACAGTGTCCTGTTTCCTCCCAAAGTGACCTTTGTAAAATGTATGAAGCACAGCAGGATGGCAGAGCCAGTGAGCTCTGGGAATGTCTACTGGGGATGAGCCTCGAGAAAGAGGCTGTGAGTTCCCAGGGCATAAAATTTGTATATCAGAAACTGAAGCAGCAGCCTCCTAAAACAATTCAGTTGCTTGATTGGGCTGTGCAAATTGAGCCCCTTGCATATCTTCATCTGCATTTTGCAGAGATACCTTTCTGACTACCTTGCTAGCCAGCTCAAGTTACTCACTGTCACTCATCCTCAAGCCACCCCTTTGCTTCACTAGTTAATAAATTTTGGGAGAGGCCTAGGATCAAGGCCTTTGTCCACATGTCCTCACGAGGATTGGACTCAGGACCCCTTGACTGCCCTTAACCTTGAATATGTCTTGGAATCTTTACTCTAGCCGTGGGTTGAATTGGGGATGGTAGGTTGAAATTATTTTGCCAGGATTCCAATAACATCTCAGTGGATTTATAAATATAACTTCTTGGATTGTGAGGAAAACTAGACAAAGGATTTCAATACTTGGATTACCATACTCAATATTTGGGGCTACAATAGCAATGATAGCAAAATTTTTAGAGACAAGTGCCCAAACTACAACCCTAAACCCACTTATTAATGTTAAAGTGCCAGGTAGCTACATGGCAGGTCCTGGAGTTTGCGAACTCCAGTTAGCCAGGAGCAAGACCCCAGCACCATATGCCGGGGGTGTGCTCTGGCTAGCCCCACACTCCAGAGGCTCTAAACTCTTGACAGCCAGAATCAAGGTCCTGGTGGTGCCACACTCAGAGATGCACTCTGCCTAGCCACCTGGGTCCCAGAGATTCTGAACTCCACCCAGCCAGGTAGAAGGTTCCAGCACCACACTTCAGGAGTGACTCCTCACTGGCTGCACAGAGGATCCAAGCTCTTCCCAGCCCAGTGTCCCAGCGCAGTCCATCAGGGGAACACCTGGCCAACATCACAGGACACAGAGGTAGCAAGCCCAGCCCAGCCCAGAGCACCAGAGCCACTCATCAGGGAGTGGCCAGCATAACCAATGGGTCTTAGAGAATTTGAGCTCTGCCCATCAGAGCACAAGGCCCTAGCTCCATAGTTCAGGAGTGTGGCCATGTGGCAGATCCTGGAGGTTACAAACTCCACCCAGCCAGGAGCAGGGTCCCAGCACCACACGCTGCAGGTGTACTCTGGCCAGCCCTGCACTCCAAATGCTCTGAACTCCTTGCAGCCAGACACAAGATCCCAGTAGTGCCACACTCAGGGGTGCACTCTGCCTAGCTACCTGGGCCATGGAGATTCTGATCTCCACCCAGCCAGGCACAAGGCTCCAGCATCACACCCTTGGGGTGTGTTTCTGCTAACCACCTCTGTTGCAGAGGTTCTGAGCTCTACACAGCCAGGCTCTAGGTAACAAACTCCAGGAGTGTGCCCCTGCTAGCTGCAGGGAGGATACAAGCTTTGCCAGGCCCATTGCCCCAGAGCAACCCCACAAAGTACATCAGAGAAACACACAGCCAACTGCACAGGCCACAGAGCACAAGGATCTGGCACCATAGTTTCTGGGTGTGCCCCGGCTCGCCACAGGGATATTGAAGGATTGAAGCTCTACCCAGTGCAGCATTCCAGTGCAATCCATTGGGAGGCTGCCTGGCCAGCCACACAGATCCCAGAGGAAAATGACAAAATGAAAGAACAAGAAGCAGTCTCAGTCCCAAGCCCAACAAGAACAAACCCGATAGACACTGAAATAGAAGACACTAGAAATCGCAAAACTGAACTTTCTGAAATAATAGCAATGGAAGTAAAGAAACAACTCCATGAAGCTATAGAAGAAATCAGATGAGAAATAATCTCTCAATTAAAAAATGAAATGACAAACATTATGAAAGAAATGCTATGTGCATCTAAAGAAGATCAAGATAAAAAAATAGAACATAAGAAAATGAATGAAACTCTGAATGAACAAAATAAGATACAATCAGAATGCATGAAATTCATTCAAAGGGATTCGAAGGGATATTCAGGAAATTAAAAATTCCATTGAAATTTGGCAAAACCGCTTGAATTAAGCTAAAGATAGACTCTCAGACCTTGAAGACAGCATGGGAGCTTATGATCATGAAAGAAAAGATCTCTTAAAAATAACAAGGAACCAGAAAACAACAATTCAACAGATGCAAGATGATGCCAAGAGAATCAATATAAGATTGATGGGTGTCAACAAAAAAGCAGAGGTCAATAAGAATGACCTATGAAGACTATTTGCAGAAATAATAGCAGAAAATTTTCCAAACATAGGAAGAAAATCTGATATACAGATAAGTGAGGTGTACAGAATCCCAGTTAACCATAACCAAAGTAAATCTTCACCCAGATATATAATAATTAGGATATCAGAATTCAGCACAACAACAGACTACTAAAAGCTATCAAAGAAAAGAAACAGATCACCTATGAAGGAAAACCTACCAGAATTACAGCAGACTTCTCAACACAAACCTTCAAGTTAAGAAGTAACTGGAGTGAAGTATTTCAAATCCTGAAAGAAAACAGCTTTCAACCCAAATTGATGTATCCTGCAAAACTCTCTTTAAAAATTGATGGAGAAATAAGATACTTTCATGACAAAGAACAGCTGAAGAAATTCATGGCCACCAAACCCACACTACAAAGAGTACTGAAAGACACTCCAGAAAGAGACAAAGATAACTACAATCCCAAGAACAACAGCAATAGGAAACTACTAAGCAAGGCAAACAACTAAACAGAAAAAGTAGAAAACCAATAACAGAAACATAACATGACAGTGATAAGTCAGTACATATCAGTTATATCAATCAGTGTAAATGGTCTCAGCTTACCATTAAAAAGAAACAGACTGGCAGAGTGGGTTAAGAAACAAAACCCAACAATATGCTGTGTACAAGAAATACATTTCACTCAAAAGGAAATTCACAGACTAAAAATCAAAGGATGGAAAACAGTGCTCCATGCAACCGGAACCCAGAAAAAAGCAGGGGTAGCTATTTTGCTTGCAGACAATGTGAGTTTCAAACCAAGAATGATCAAAAGAGATAAAGAAGGTCACTACATACTTGTTAGGGGAAAACTTCAAGAGAGAGAGATTACAGCCATAAATATATATGCACCAAATATGGGAGCACCCAACTATGTAAGACAAATCTTAGTAGACATGAAAAACCAGATAAACAATAATACAACTCTAACACCCCAGTGTCACAAAGAGACAGATCAGCAAAACAAAAAATCAGCAATGTTAGAGTGCCAATACTGCAATTAAATCTGAATATGGTAGTTTTAGTTTAGGAAAAAAAAACCTCATATATTACATCTTTTTGCTTAAAAGAAAAGCAACACATGTGCCATAGGTTCACCATCACTGCTCCAGCGGTGTGGTTCAGTTCTGATATTTCCACTATGATGGTACTGATGTTTTTGTTTTTGTTTTTGTTTTTTTTAGTACTGATGTTTATTTGAACTTTTATAGCCATCATATTTGTTTTATGAAGTTAAGTATACTATAATTTCCTGCATATTTATTTACAAATGTCATCTCCTCCTGTTGGAATGTTTCCTTCAGTAATAAGTGATGTCATCCATTGCCTCTTCTGATGAGTTTGAACATGAAGCATGGAGTTTACTTTGAGAATAGGATTGGTGCCCTACTTGCTTTTAGGGTCCTAGTATAAAAAATATGGTTTTGTATCTTTTGGCTTTAGTCTATGGATTTTCTTTTGGATTAGATGAGTTTCTTAAACACAATAGACAGGGTTTTTTTAAACAGAAAAAATTACACAGAAAAGAAAAACAAAAAACAAGAGACAAACAAATAGCAACTACAAAACAACAGAAAACCCCAAACAATAACAGTGTAGGCTTTCAAGACAAGGTGATAGGAATTTAGCAATAGTTGTTGTATTGCATATTATTATCTTCAAAAGAGTTGCATAGATTACCAGATACTGACATGCAAAATTGATTAAATTGTATGAGCATTAGCTATGCTTTTCCATTAACTAATCGACTTAGTGTGGATTCTGTTTTGTGATCCAGTCTGCCCATCTGTGTCTTTTAACTGGGAAACTGAGGCCATTTTTATTGAGAGTTATTACTGAAAGGTATTGCTTTATTCCTGTATTCTTTATTTGTTATTTTTTCCTTCCTCTGTTTAACCTTCTGTTTGATTTGTGTTATGTATTCATTCTATCTGATATTTTTGTCTTTGTTTGCTTCCTTGTCTTTAAGATATTCCTGTGTATTTTTTGGAGTGCTGGTTTTGTATTCATGTATCTCTTAACAAGTTCTTTGTCATGGAATGTCCTTATTTTACTATAAATTTTGAAAGAGGTTTTCAGGTTATATATCTTTTTCAGAAATACATGTGCATATCACATGAAAGGTGGGGAAAAGATGATGGAAGAGAGGAGGCAGGTAAAATAGGAAAACCAAAACGAACAGGAAGGACAGCAGGTTAATAGGGAAAAGAGAAGAAACATGAAGACAGAGCATAATATAGGGAAAAAGAACATGAAAAATTTAAACAGTAGAAAAAATGTTTAGAAAGATAGAACTGGATAGAGGCAAGTATTGAAGAAAAGGAATGAGTGTGAAAACAAAAGAGAAATAGACCAAAGAAAAACAAAATAAAACAAAACAAAACCAAATCCGGTGAGTATGTGGAAAAGACACCACAAGTTATCCCCACAGGGTAGCTGTGCACGGGCACCTCAGTGCCATTTCCTTCCTAATCCAGGCGTGAAGTGTCGGTCTGTTTGCAGGCAAGCACACCAACTCCTACCAGTGAGTAGGCTCCTGACCAACCTCCTGGGACATGGTGCAGGGTGTCAGTTTCCTTGAACCCATCTTCTTGATGGAAGCTGAGCTAAACGGTGGTTAACGGCAGCCTATTCTGTCCAGGGATATAACTACCACAATTAATTTGAGAGGAGGAGGATATAAAATAATTTTCCTGGCACCAAGGTCTCTTTCACCTTCTGCCAATGTTTTATGTCTCATGCTTCTTTCAAAGCTGAGTGAAACTCCTATTCTCTGTTCAGAGATTTTCTACCAGTTCCTCACCAGAGGTTCTCTGCCCCAGCCTATCTCATTTTTTCCTTTGTGCTCAGATCCAGAACTCATCCTCTCACTCTCTCTCCCCCAAGAGTTCCTACTTCCAGCCAGAAGAATCTGTCACCTGCATGGGCTTGGTTCAGGGATTGCTTCCTGCCCTGTGATGACAATGGTTGCTGTTCAAGATTTCTTGTGAACTCCATTTTTCTAGCCTTTGTGGAAATGACAGGAAAGCTCTCACTTTGGACCAACAGTTCAGTCTCTCTCTCTCCTCTCTGTCTCCAGGAATGCAAACACTGTGTCCCTGCTAGGAGACTCCGTGTTGTCTTTCCTTTTGCCATATTGAGCCTCTCTCCACCTAGAGTGAGCAGGGCTTCTCTTGCCTGCAGTGAGCACTGGAGAAGATGCCACTGGGATGCAATGGCCCCCAGTGTTTGCAGGGGAAGATAGAAAAGAAGGGGCCAGTATGTGCATGGTCTGTCCCCAAAACCTGGCCTCTGCAGCATTAGTGTGTTCCTTCAGCCAGTTTAGATATTTCAAAATGTGAATTTTAAGCATTTGGACAACTTGAAATAATGAAGGAACAGAAAATCTGAAACATCTTATAAAGTGATAATTATGTTTCTTTATGATTAATTTGAACACATTTAAAATGAACTACATACTTAAAGAGTAGGCAGCAGCCCCTTACTCTATTAAATAATAATGCTTCCATGAAAAAATTAAAGCAACAACTTTCCGTTCTCAACAATAGAAAAAAATTTCCAACCTCTTAAGAAATACTTGCTCATTTAATAAAAATCTTTAGCCCAATAACCTTTATATGAGTGAAACATATATCCAATAAAATAAAGCAATCTTGTGTTCTTTAGCTATTTTTTCCTCTAAGGAATTTGTTTATTAATTCATTTAATCTGAGCAAGCTGTTTTTCAGGGTCAAGTTATGTTGAAAATATGTTCAAGATTTACAGAGAGATCAATAGTAACTACAAACAACTATCACTTGGTCAGATCACATATCATGCAATGTGGCCTAATTTTGGAATTAAAAATTAAATTCACCACAAAAGAATGTTTTCCCAATTTTGATCAGAACATGTGGCTTCAAGTCCTGATCTTTCCTGTGATTTTGACAATATTGCTGCTCTTGTTTTTGAACATTCTTAGAATTCTCTTATTGATGCATCTTATTTTAAATCCTATACTTCTACAGGGCTCAAATGGCCAAATCTACTGTAACAGGGAAATAGATGTGGAACGTTGTTACTATTTCTCAGAGCTATTGGATCATGCTTTCATTTGTATTTCAGTAACAAAATACATTTCCCAAAATTACCTCACTCTTATTATAATTTGCACTGATCACAATGTCACTTGAAATCCTCAGTGTAACAAGGTAGGATATAAAGTGATGCAAAATTAAACTGATTAAAACTTAGTAAGCATTTATATAACTAGCAGTTAATGATTTTAGTCTTTGTTAAACAAAGGCAGTAATGTGTAAAAATTTATTCTCTTCAGAAGACAATTGAAAACGTTATCTTTAATGCATGAACACTCCTAACATCAATCATGTACTAAAAGGTTTTGTCATACCTGTTGATTTTAAGAGTTATTACAAAGCAGACAAGTTGAAAGCATTTGTCTAATGATGCCAACTACCCATTCTACCTACTTCACAAGACTGTTGTGAGACTAAGTAAAGTAATGTATGCAATTACTTTATATAATAAAGTGATATATATGAAGTGTATTTGCTTAATTAATATTGATACTGAATGTCTACTATGTGTCAGGTAATGCCTTTAGGCATATAATAGCAGACTAAGACTTCTGTTTATTTCATTCAACTCTTCATAGAAGATTAATACCTATATTTGTGTTAATTACATGTCAGTTTCTTTTTAAATATTTTCCTTGCATATTTTTTCACCACTTGAAACCTTGCTTTTATGTTCTTTCACCTAATGCATGAGAAGAAACACAAAAATCAATGGTATAGCTTTCAAAATAGTCCTAAACCTGCAGTGCCCTGTGCTCACCATACTTTCCAGATTTTAATGCCCACAGCGATCACAAATCTGCTAAAGTGTGGGTTCTGATACAGTAGAACCTGAAATTCTGTACCCATTTCGAGCTCCTAACTGACAGCAACCCCAGAACTGCAGACACAGCTCAGCAGCAGCCCCTTACTCTATTAAGCCCAGGGATGAGAGCCCTCTGTGTTCCTTTTATACGGATTTTCTGCAAGCAATTTCTTTTTAGCAAACATTCTTCTTATAAATACTTAAAATTTTGAGCTGGAAACAAAGTCCTGCATATTTTCCCTACTTTAATACATTCCATGTGTAGAAGATTTCAACAAAAAGGGATTTTTATTTCTTATTTTATGTGGAAAACTCTCACTCACTTTAATTAGCCAACTCAACACATTAAAATCACAAGATCCAACTGATGTGAGCTCCATGTGTTTTGTCCCTTGAGAATTAGAATGTAGAATACATCCTCTCCATTGCTTGATCTGTCTTGATTACTATATGCAAATGCATAGGCTGAGCAATTGGAACATAACCCAACGCATGCATGACAAAGTTTAATTAAGTCAACACCTGACTTCAATCCAGTTTCATGGAGACTTTGTATTAGTCATCCATGTTTTGGTTAAACATGCTGCCTCTGCTTTAAATTCTATCTAAACTTTATACTACTTTGAGTACGTTGAGGTTATTTTAATTGCACTGTTCTCTTTGTTTAAAAATATCATCACAGAAATGTTTATGGTCTAGACGTTTATTTTCCAATTGCTTAAGATGAATGAAATCATTAATATTTAATGATATTTTTGTACACAGATTCTTGACCATGATAAAATATCCTTCTATTTCTGGCTTTGAACTTTACAGAATTTATATATATCATCAGAGCCTTATCAAATATATCTAAACATATTTGTTTGCATTTCTTGACTTTTCAAATGTAAGTATATTTCTCTCAGGGAGAAATCTGGCCACCTTTCAAGGATTTCTGCAACCCTCTCTTTAATATCCTATACAGTGTAGTCCCTGCCTAGTTCACCCTGTGTACACCTGTTATAGTATACAGCAGCATTCATAACACAGTGCTTACTCTTATGCCTTGTAGCCAGATTTTCAGGCATATTTTCACCTTGAATTTTGTTTCTTTGGTAGCTGTATTCCTATTACCCAGGTTTGGAACTTTCACATAGCAGTACTCAATTCTATCTTGTTAAATTTTTATGACTGATACATAGCTGAATTTTAAATATTAAATAGCTGACACCTTTATTCTAAATCAAATGAAGTTCCAACATAAGAAGGATACCTGACTATCAGTAAAGACCTGAGAAATGATAACTTTTCATAAAGTTTGTTAATAGGGGTATTAATATTTAGCAGGGCACACCAGACATTACCCAGTATGTGGTGGGTTTTTTTTAATGCTTTAAAATTTTTTTAACACTTGTTCTGATAAAATGTGCAGTTTTTATATTTTCTTTTTAAATTTGGGCAGAATTGTGAATGCTTTAACCAGTGAGTTATGATAGAAATGATGCTGGAAGACTTCCAAGGTTAGTTCTTAAAGATCATATAACTTGCATCTACTTTTCTTGGCACACTCACTCTGGAGGAGGCCAGGCCCCCTACAAGGAGTTCAACTGCCCTGAGACTTCATGGTGGAGATGCCATCTGCAGGTATTGAACTGTGCTCTTAGCCAAGACCAGCATCCTAAACTGCGTGAGCCACTTAGGGTGTCTAGTTCTAGTAAAATTTCAGAGGACTACTATTGTTGGAATCAATTGGCATTTGATTTCTTGTAAGTAAGAGATCCTAAATGTCAACTACCAAACTGAGGTTTTCCTCAGTTCATGATCTGTCATCAATAAAATGGTTATTTTAAGTCATTCAATTTTAAGGCAATTTATTGCACAGTGATTCTAGTGTGAATGAATTGAGAGGCAGAATTACGGGTTTAGTCTCAACTCAATTTGTATGCTTCTAGGAAAGTAACTTTTCCCTCTTTATGCTTCAATTTCTTAAAAAGTATTAACAGTAAAATCTTTTTTGAAATACTTTTATCCATATTAACACATTTCTACATTTACAAATAGGATAGCTATCATTACTATTATCTCCGCAAATAGGGCCAGATGCTTCAGGAGTAGGTTTTTGTATCTTGAGAACTTGAACTGAAGATTTCTGAGTTCTGTGTAAGTCAAAGGAAACCCTAACCTAGAAATTCACATACACCTCTATGTCTGACTCATTTCAACTATAATGTGAACCATCGACTAGATTAATGATCTCTGTGCTAGCTTTCGGATTTCAAGATTTTATCAGATTCTAATGATATTCTCTTTCCACTTCACCTTGTGGATTCAGTAGAGGAAGTAAAAGTGTGAATTTGGAGGATAGCTACAAGCTTTTCAAACAGTGTGGCTAGAAAGTATGGGGGAAAAAATGACAGAGGGAAAAGTTAAACATTGACTTGCCTGAGAAATGAAAATGTGAGAAACCCTTCAAATGTTAACTTCATTGGAAACAGGTGAGCGAACAAAAGCCACAGCACTTTTCTGAGTTGTTGTTTTTCTAATGTGAAATACGACACTTAACACGTTCCTCAGCTGTGGACAGTGGGCTTACCAAAACTCCTGGAACGTGGATTTACTGTTAGCTTTAATGGATCTTTTCCTTAACAACAAAGTAGTGGAGGGCTGCAGTAATTTCTAAGTAGGCAAGGCCCTCATTGGGATAAATGGATAATGGAACAATGGCTAATGATTTACCATAAATCACTGTTAATATTTGTCATTGCTCTCTGGTGAGTAATTGAATGCTCTGAGAACAGATATAGACCTAGGAAACTACAGACTATGTATCGTGACTTTAAGATTGACTTGCAGAACGATGATAAGAAAGTAGCTTATATTGCTTAAGGAATGAAATAATTTCTACAAGATGAAAAAAACATTTATATCACATTATTTGTGAAGTTTATATGGAGATTATTAATCAATACATAAAAAGATGAATTGCCTACAAATGATAAGTGTAGGGAATTATGTTAACTGCACAACAAAATCAAAATGCCTAAAGACATCTGAAATAGTTGTATTTTAGACATCTTTCAGCAGCCTATCTTTTTTGTATTATCCACTCTTGATCAACAAGTATGACAAAACCATTTAGCAAGTGATTGAAGGTCAGAATATTTGTGCACTGAGGATCCCATTTTCAATAATCTTTTAAAATGCATGACTTTTATACTCTATTACTTTTTTACTGAATAAACTAAAATACTTATCTTGTACAAAGCAGTTAAGAAGTTTGTAATGAGTGGAGCCAGCCTGTCACTGGATCCATAAAATAATTAACACACAATTATTTTATTTATCATAATTCTTATTCCAGAATATTTAAAATAGGTATCATAAATATTGTAATTTACTGTACAACATATAAATTAGTAAAATATTAAATACTATACTTAAGGAAATCAAAATGAAAATAAATATTTGCCTTAAGTTATGCAAAGAATAAACATATCCTATAGCTCTTTCTTTTCCAAGCACTACTGTGACCCATTTTTGTCCAGACATCTTGCATAAAGAAGAGCACATATCAAAGTTGATTTTGTAAAGTACTTTCAGAGTGTAATGCTCTAGTATTTTTGCTCTTAATTAAATTTTTCTTTTTTCTTATTTTGAATCACTGTTTCATATTGACATGCATAAATCATGAGTATAGGAAAAGCACATATTGCTGCTCTTCCAGCCACTACTTTAATGTGTGTGCTGCCTCTCTCTATATGTATGTATTCAGATGATCAGAAACATTAATGAAATTTCAATTGTAGATCAATATTTTGTTTTTATGATTATAGAATCTACATTTTTGGATGTTTGCTGAAATTAGGCAAAATGGGCTAATAGTATGGTGTTTTGTTTAGAAAGTAAGGAAATACCTAACGAAATCGATATGTTCATATAATGTTGAATTTGTTTTTAGTTCATTCCACTAGCGCAATAATCACCAGTAAATTCTTATATTAGCTTCAAAATGTACTATAATGTATCAGTGTATATTCTATGATGAAATATAAAGGAAGATATTAGTTAAATAAGTTTGGAAAGTGCTGAGTAAAATACTGTGTGTGCTACTTTTTAACTACAACTCTTTTTGGTAGTTTAATGTACTAGTTTATCTTACTAATCCCCAGGAATGGCCCAAACTTATTTCAAATAGTGAATACTTTTTTTTTTTTTTTTCCTGGTACTGGAAATCAAACTCAGGACCTTGTGCTTGCCAGGAAGATACTGTGTTTCTGAGCTATATGCCCAGCCCATTTTTTTTTCTTAGACATTTATAAGGTCAGTGTTCTATAGAAAACAATTTGGAATAATGTGCTCTACACAACATTTTGTGATGTGAACAATCTCATCCCATTATCTTGTCACTGACACATAGTCACACTGCTTTTTCTCAATCAGCCTAGAGTTTCAACTATCTTGTTTTATTATCATGCTGTAAGAACAGGTTGAAAAAGACTTTTAATCCCTTTTAATAAATAGAAATATTTATTAAAGTAACCCAAAACGTTAGCATGTTCAGTTGGAAAAGAAACATGTCAGAAAACTATAGACTACAAAGTCAACAGTAAAAGTTACTTTCTGAAATGAGAGGAGTTCTAAGTAAATGACGTCTCCAAATTTTCTATAATTAAGACAGAGTTTAAATGAATAATTATGTTAAATTATAAATTAAGCAATCATACATTTTAAACGTAATCATATATTTTAAATATAAATAACTATTTTCCACTTTTAATAGTGTGTCTGTAAAGTGCATTTTGCATTATTTAGCAAAACATTCACATAGATACATAAAATTATATTTTATGGTTGTACAAATCCATGTATCTTGGCCAGACAAAGAGAGTTATCTGTATAATGTTTTAATACATATTGAAGATGATTAAAACAATATGATATGTTAATTTAAAATTTCAGCTTAGTACTATTTCAAATTATTACGTATTAAGGGGGAGTTATTAAAAAAACCTAGGATGAGTAAAAGCACATTATAGTTTTGTGGGGCTTTTTTCTCTCCTCTAAATACAGTTTTCAATACTGGCCACATGGACTGCTCCATAGCGACACTCAGCCCCCATAAAAGTTCTGGGTTGGGCCCTGGTTGGAGAACTTTTTCTGGTGAACTACTGTCTTGGCTGGACATAGGACCCCTTTGGCTCCCCATAACCATAAATATGTCTTACTGTCTTTATTCTCATTGTGAGTTGCACTGGAAGTGGTAGATTGGAATTAATTCACTAGAATTCCAATAACTTTTCCATGGGAGTACAAATCAAATATGGAGAGCCCTTCCTGGACCTTGTCATGATCCGGGAAGTTTATATGTGTAATCCCATAGAGAAATTATTGGAATTCCAATAAGTTCATTACAATCTATTACTTCCAGTGCAATCCATGGTGAGAATAAAGATCTTAAGACACATTTATAGTTATGGGGAGCCCAGGGGTCTTAAGTCTGACCAGGATGAAGGTTCATGAGAACAAAGGCCTTGACTCAGAGCCCATCCCAGATTTTATTAATGCATGAAGAAGGGAGTGGTTTGAGGATGAGTGACTGTGCGAATGGTGGAAAATACGTGAGTACTGTGAGCTGCGCTAGGTAGGAGATGTGAAAACAACTCTACGATATGCAGAGAGAAAGATATTCAGAAAGACTAATTTGTATAGCACAATTCTGGTAGCATCTAATGTTTTGGAGATGGCACTTTGATTCTGAGATGTGAACTTTTTTGCCCTGGGAAAGTGTAGTCTCTTAGCTTGAGGCTCCGTCTCAGGTGACAGTCATAAACAGCCATGGCTCTTTATCCCACTTAGCTCAGCCATGTTTTGGGGAGTCACAGGGTGTGAAAACAGTGACTGTTGCCTAGTTTCAAAGATTACATGTCAGCACCTCAGCTAGCCCCATTTACGTTGCTTAAAGCAATTGAAAGGAAAAGAAATGGCCTGGCCAGCTCTGTACATATCAGTACATGGAGGTAGGGCCAGGTTTAGCCAAAATGGAGATAGTTGTTCTTTGTTTAAGGAGAATTATTCAGGTCATTCTCCACAAAAATTCATATTAATAATATATATTATTTATATTCATATGATTAGATCAATTTTACATGTCTATATCTGTTAATGTAAACAACCGTGTTGAAGATAATGATATGCAATATTGCAACCACTGTCAAGATCCTATCATCTTGTTTTGTAAACCTATAATGTTACTGTTGTGGATTTGCTATTGTTGTTTGTTTGTTTCTTTTGTTTTTTGTCTTTTTTATATGTTTTTTTCTGTTAAATAAAAAATATATATTATTTAATATCATTGTCCAAATATATCAGTTTTTATTGACCATTATACCATGTAGTTTCTCATTGTTTTTGACTAAATATCTGGAAAAATCAATCACACATAGTTCCATAATAAAACATACATAGATTTTGTCATTTTATAAAGTTTTTTCCCTTAGGTAGATACAAAATTTTATTCGTTTAGGGTTGAGATGTAGGACTAAATCATAATTTTACTTGTCAAACATTATGTTCATCCTCTTTTTTCCCCCTCTCCTTTCTGTTTATCAATTCTGACTACACATGTTCTATTTATTTAATATTCCATAGCAAATACAGCCTCTCATCATGGCATTACCCTTTTTTTCTAGGTGATGATGATTAATCAATTACGAATTTATGAGAAAGAAACACCTGGCACACTTCCATAAACAAATAGGCTTCCTGTGGTTTTAAGGACAGCTGAGGGCATTTCAAAGGGTCAAAGATTGTGTGCGTAAAGCTCTCTTCACAGCTGGACTTCCCCCTCATGCGTGTTTCTCATAAATATGCACCCTTCCACCTACAGACATACAATTATTTATTTATTTATTAAGCAAGCAACATTTCAAAGGCTATATGGAAACAAAGGATGTAAGGGAGAAACAGAAAGATTTAATTTGAATACACAAGCATATTGGTAAAGTCCTCTCTTTAACATACAGTTGTCAACTGCAAGTCTAACAAGAGAAGGAGGTTTTATGAGGCATAAAGACAGAGCTCAGTGCCTCCACTGAGGTGATATAATAATACGAGGAAGTGGCAGTCGTGGGTACTGAATACAGACACTGGTAAGACACATGCCACCAAACTGCCTTTGGCTGCTTTTCCAGACCTCTGCTCTTGCCCTTGACTGCACTGCTGTGGGAAGTTTTTCTGGTCTGTTTTCACAATTGAAGGGGAGAAGACTAAGCTGATACTGTTATGTCTCCTACCTTTTGATGTCTCATATATTTTTACCTCACTTTCTCTAAGTGCAGGTTCCTTTCCAAGCCTGCCCAGTCCTACACAGCCATGCTGTCTATTAGATTAGTTTCCACCCACATGTGCAAATTGAGTTGTGATGGTAATGTAAAAAGTAACTAGATAGTAAAAATTTAAGATATTAAAAACAATGGAAAAGTTATTTATGATATTTTTAAGTTGATTATATGCTCAAATGATATTAGGTTAAGTATATTGGAGTTAAGTGAAATATACTATTAAAATAAATTTTGCTTGTTTATTTTTGCTTTTTTAAATATGGCTGCTACAAAATTTTAAATTATGCATGAAGATCACATGATATTCTTTTTGGATTTGCATTGTTCAAAGTGTTTATTTTTGAAGATTTTTCTCTATTTTTAAAATTATTTAATGCAAAATATATTTTTCACATTTTGATATTTTCTTTTTATTAAACAAAATAATAGGAAAGTAACACTGGTCAATATATTGCATATGGTTATCTTCAAAGTAGTTGTTCAGATTACAAGATATAGGCATGAAACAGTGATCAGTCAAACAGTGAAAGTGCCGACCATTCTTTTTGATGAACTAACAGAGATTAGTAGTATAGTTATCTATATTCTTTTCTCTTCTTTCTTTTCTCCTTTCCCCTATCCCAGTTGTTTTTTCATTTTGAGCAGTTTCTTTCCCTTTTGATCAATACAAAATAACTCTTCAAAAATCAAACCAAAAAGTTAAAATGATTATTTTCCTCAAAATAAACTTCAAAATTAATACCTACTTTTAAAAAAAAATTAAGTATCAGAAATATTCAAGGAAAGAGAAGTAATTTTTCATTCCTAGTCTGACAGTATACAACAACATTGTGTAAAATAGCTGTATAGCTTTTACTCTTTGCTTGAGAATAAGTTTACCTTGAAGGAAAAAAACTATAAATATTTTTAAAAATTAGACATAGGAAAATTTGCTCAATTTTAGAATTAAGGAATCTCATTATCTAAAGCCAAGTATTATTTTATTTCTTATAAAATCCTTAATATATAGCTGGGCATGGTGGTGCACGCCTTTAATACCAGCACTTGGGAGGCTGAGGTAGGTGGAGCGTTATGAGTTCGAAGCCGGTTTGGGCTGCAACACAAGCACAAGGCCAGCTTGAGCTACATAGTGCGACCCTGCCTCAAAATACTAGGGCCGGAAGTCTGGCACATGTGAGACTGTCAGTTCAATCCCCGGTGCCGAAAAAAAAAGTAAAAGAAAAAAAAACTTCTTAGTATAAGTTGGCAAAATATTTTAATCTTGACTTAAATATTACAGTATGGGAAATGTGGAAAATATTCACACATTATAGATTACCTCCAGCACCTTAATGGATGCTCTGATCCCAATAGAATGAAGAGGTTGCCCAATACTATTTAATAAGCAAAACACATGAGTGTAGACAAATCAATTCAGAATACACTCTTTGTATATTGATTGTTTGAGACAGCAAGAGTACATTACATCCTATAGGCTTTGTTTATAAGGAAATCCTATCCTAGGATTTCAGGTTATATTTTGAGGATTATTTGTATTTAATTTGAAATACTGTTCTCTGCATAATAATAATAATGATAATTAATAATATCTAGGCAGTACATTTCATTAAGACAGCATGTTTTCTCAATTATTTTTCAGAAGTCAAAACAATCATTAGTAGAAACAAAAATATATCCACACATGTGTACGTGCACATATGTATTTGCACACACAGACACACATAAGCATACACATATGTATGTGTATATATATGTGTGTATATATATGTATATATATATAAGCCTAGTTTCTCTGTGATTAATGCAGTTGTTTCCTTACCCCCAAGCTTTTCACCTTGATTTTGTTGTCATTGTCTGCAGAGATTCCTGTTAATGAAGAAGTTTTTTGGTACACTTTAATTTTTAAGATTCATTTTTAGTTTACTTTGCTTTTTGTGGCACTATTGAGTTTGCAGAGAAGTGGAGTGAACTAGGAATGGTCAGTTCATTATAGTCTCCTATGTTTTAAAGGATGTACCTTAGCATAGTCATTTACCAGAAAGGACTATCACTAAATCACCTGAATGATTTGTACCAGGTCAAGATAATTCAATTGTTTTCCATTATCATTAATGAGAATTTATTTCCTTAACAGTCAATGATTTATTTTTAAGTCAACAATGGACACAAACGTTGAATTAAAGCATTAACAGCATGAAGCTGAAATGCATAGGTGTGAGCCTTCTGATTCACCAGAGTGCTACTAAATTCTCTGGAACAAGTACAAATTCTGCAAGACTAAAATATTAATCTTTATTCTGGTGCATTTTCTTAAGATATAAATTGTTATTTCATCAAAGACTTTGATCTTAAAAACTCATGAGACTTATCAGTCAAACATATTACACATATGTGTTTTGTTCTTTCTTTATACACAGTAGTTTTTATCTATGCCAAATGAATACTTCCATGTACATCTGATTTGTTCTTTACTGCTTCCTCATTAACATATTCCATTCTTGAGTCATTATTTGTATCTCATTATTTGGGAAGGGCTTCAAATGTGAGATTTTTTTCTCCTCCAAATTAATGGTTCCTTAAATTTCATTGCACAGTGAGTTTAACTGTGAAATAAATTTCCCTCTCTTTCTTTCTCTACTGATAAATATTGAGAAAAAGAATCATACTCTCACAGTCTTATGTGAACCCCACACATATTTTTAGATATTGCTAGAGTATTCTGATCACATTTTGACCCTCTAACTAGATTTATCTTATAAGGATTGAAAAGCGAAATAAATGTTGCAAAATAACCCAGGGGAAAGTACAAAGAAACTGAGTTTATTTTAGCTCTATAAAAAGTTACAGGTGGATAGCCAAATAATCAGAGTTATGAATTACCAATTGAGACACTGAGTATGTGAAATTTGCCCTTGGATATTTTTAATGGAAAGCACAAAAATGCTGATTAATTCCTGGTCTAGTGCAAATGTGTTCCTTTTTCATAGTAACCGAACAATTTAGTTGGTCTTTCAATAGGTTTTAGAGTCACTGAACAATTGATCAAGCTGTAAACATATTTAGATTATAAATAACACAACCCAGATTATTATCTCTTCTCTGAAATGAGTGAAACTTCAATGAATATGTTATGAAATGTGTATAGTAATTCTGAAAATCACGCATCAATTTTGACTTTTCTATGCCTTTGAGAATAATCATTAAAAACACTAAGTTAATGCTAATACTATGGTTTGTGAAATGTGAGTCTTTGGTTCTAGCAAAACATCTAATTGAATGTATTTTCTTTTTTTAGCTGCAAAAATGATTCTAGAATCACAGAGTATCAGAGTTGGGAAAGAGTCCATCTGAGTATCTCTTCCTGATAGATATTGGGAAAGAGGAAAAAAATATTCAAATGGGAAGGGGAACAAGTGATGGGGGAGGGGAAAAGGAAGAAAGGGAAACGTTTAAAAAAGAGAAAGGAAGGGAAAAAGGGAAAGAAAACTTTAATGAATATGGAGGGGAAGGAAGGTTGAAGGGAGGGAGAGGATTAGGGGAAAAAAGAAGAATCAAAGTGTATCCTGTACAGGTACAAATTCCCAATCCTGAATGTGATCATTATGTATATATAAAATGTACCAATAAAATTATTTAGAAAAAATGACTATTTCCCTCTGTTTTCTTTGAAGGAAATGTCTATATTTATAGAAGTAATTTTCTACATTACTTCAGTTCATAATACCACCAAACCTCAGTTCATGCACAATTTGGTACACAAAGAAAAGCATTCTGCAAAAATTTGTTTCTGTTTACAAACTGCATTGGGTGACAAACAGGAACAAAGTCATCTTCCCCAAAATAGTAAAACAAATTAAATTTGTAAACCACTGGTACCATGAGGTACCACTGTATGTCTTAGCTTAAGTCATTTTGACTTTTTGAATTATGTTTTAAAAAGCAAATACCTGTTATGAACCATGATTTGTGCTAATCCCTTTAGGAACATTTACTAGATTCATTTAGGAAATACCTCAAATAGACTGCCTACCAACCTATCATAATCTTCATTTCGTAAAGATAAGAGGAAGGAGGGGGAAAAGTCAAGATCAGAGGAAAGTAGAATGTAGTCTTTATCTAATTTATGAAGGAGTGTGTGATTATTTAGACTTGAAGTCAATCTATATTTTCAAAAGGCAGTATTTTCTATGGCCATTTGAATTTCTCATTTTTGTTCTTTTGAGAAGTATTAATTGGAAAAAATGAATGTTTCTTCTACTATGGTCCAAGATTTTACGAATAATTAAAGCAAGTTTTAATGCTGAATTAGCATGGACACTCAAAATACATGAGAAGAGATGATTTCATCCAAAGGCATCTGGGAATTAATTAGACTGGCTTGATTTAGCTTTACCATGAAGACTAAATTTATGGAAACAATGGAAATGATATAAAAATATCTACAGTAACACCATAGAACAACTATAAATTTTCTAAAAACTGATTTCTGTAAAATGAAGAAAACCTTTGAATCTTATTTTACCTATTAGATTAGAACACACTTCCTCCCATGTCTATATCTAGTTATGTATGTATGTATACAATGCCAGGTACTTAACTCTACATTTATAAAAATAGAAGTAGTTTTATTGTTTTAGACAGGCTGATTACTGGTCTGGAAATTATGTATAATTATTTACTTATAAAGACTAGAAGAAACATTACTTATTTTAAACTCTTCAATAGTGTTTTCCCTAATTTGTAAAATATAAATTATAAGCAAGCTTTAGATTTTGGAGAAGCTAGTAGGTGTTAAATTTATCTTATACACGACTCAAGTAATCATGTATAAGATAAAGATACTAGTAGACAGGAGAAAACAAATTGTAATCTAAAAATTAATTTTTTGATTTACTTTATTTTTTTTCCTATTTACCCTTAAGATCTTACTGTACTTAGCAATGGATTACGGAGTTTTATCAGTTTCACAGAAAATGCTAAGTATAAATTTTATTAATATCACAAGTTTCTTTCTTTAGAATCAATGCAATTTAATCTCATTCATTGCATTAACATCTTTTCAGAAGCAAATATTGATGAAAATTATTGATCTTTGGACAAAATCCATTTCATGGAGTGCACTGATGCGATTTACTTGTTCGGTCACATTAAGTAGACCTTCATAATATTTTTTGTAACCTAAGAGAAATCTAAAATTGGGGTTTAATCTTCAGTTATCACTCTTATTAAATGGAAAAAAATAAATTGTGTTTATGTATTGCATGTTATAATCATGGTTACCCAATATAAATAAATATTGTTCTGTAGTCAGGGTAAGTAAAAGGAAGATCAGTACAAGTTGCACACACTAAAATAAAGCAGACAAAAGAAACACACTTACTACCCACCAGAAAGAGCCCTGAATCCATTCTACCCTTTGGGAGCAGATGCACGTATACCTTTGCAGTTATTTCCTATGTGAACGCGTGATGGGTTTTTTCATCACATAGTTATGGTGTGGCTTGATGCACAGTGGGCAAAAATAATCTTTATTTAAGGAGGGGTTAAGGAACAAGACACTTACTAGTACGTGGTATCTTTACAGGAGCATAAACACAGAGATATAAAAATCTCAAGGAGAATAATGATATTAAATTTGGCTACACTGCTGCTTCCGATACTTTCAGTAGCCCTAGTGAAACTTTCATTTTCAATAACGAATTATAGAATTACCATAAAATTATAATACATCAGACAGGCTTCTGCCTTTTGTCTGCTGCTTTTCCCGATAGAAGTAAATATCCTGTTGATGTATAACAAGATAACCATTTTGCAGTTAACTCATGTTCTGAGTATCCAGTTAAAAGTGAATAACTTATTCAATGCTACAAAGCCACATGAGCATTCCTTTAGTTCTGCAATATAATCCTTAATTTGAAATGAAGTTTGATTGTTTTAACTACAAAACATAAAGGCGTCTGCACTATATCAAGGCCTTTAATGGAAACTAATGGAATTTTTGGCATAAAATAGTAGAATTAATTAGTCCCAGCAATGCACACTGTTTAACTGCTAGCCTACCATTTTACACTGATTTGAAGTCATACATACTTAACAAAAGACACTGAGTTGACTGCACAAAGGAGTCGAACACTCTTTTCACATTCACTGTGTAAGTTATTATCCTCAGTGAAAAGATTATTGACTTTTTAAAGGAGATATTATAGAGAGAAATGATTGCTACCAGGATGACTGGTAGAATTATGTATGAGATAAGTAATAACTCTAATTTCTCATCTGCTGAATAAATGGCTTTAATTTTAAAGTACTAGTTAGTGTGTATGAAATTTCTGCTGAATTAAGCAGAATTATCAAAGCTAACTGTGAAATGGGCAGTGAAAGGGAAGCAGAAAATAAAACCTTTTGTATTTACCTTTGCTTATTTAATAGTTACATTTCTTAAGGATGTTTCTTATATCTTGCTCCTTAAATATTGATCTGAAAAAATTACATTTGGCTGTATACACTTTATTGTGGATTTATACTAACAGCGTATAGTAAAAGCATGTCTCTGATTCTTATATAAAAATTATATACATATTGAGATCTGATGATAGTTTATTTAATCTGATGATAAAGAGAACAAATATATCAAAGTAAACCTAAATGAAGATTATAAAATGTGAGGTCTACTTGAAGTATTTCTCCTATAACCACATGAATG
The DNA here is from genome assembly GCA_004363535.1 of Dasyprocta punctata. Taxonomy (NCBI): domain Eukaryota; kingdom Metazoa; phylum Chordata; class Mammalia; order Rodentia; family Dasyproctidae; genus Dasyprocta; species Dasyprocta punctata. The sequence goes on along the minus strand of RJWM01002997.1, from coordinate 94,151 downwards.
AACTTTAGCTGATCATGTTAAATACCTGAAAAAATTTTTTTCAAAATACAGACTTCCTGCTCATGGAGCTTTTAAATCTATCACACTGTAGTACTATCATTATGGAATATCTGTTTCTCCATACATATAACTACCTATCTGGGAGGTAAGCAGATACAATCAACAATCAGTTCTGGCCAATTGGCCATAAGAATGGGTGATATGAGTTCTTACAGGATGATACAATTTATTAGGTGAGGAGCCTCCAATCATCACTTGACCTGTTCAGACCTCAGAGGCCATATGTTCCTGAAAGACCTCTTCATATAAATGTTTAAGTTGTTAGAGCTAGTTTTTTCAGTGTTTCCTATTATTCTACCTTCTGAACACTTGACATATACATACAATTAATTCTTTATCTTGGAGCCATGTAACTAACTCTTGTGTCGGTGAACAGAGGTATAATGTTTCAGTTCGGAAGCACAGCATTTAAATTTAAGTGTGAGATTTCAGTTCTGTTACCTCTTATTTAAAATGGTAAGTACCAGTTAGTTTGGATCACTAAGAAATGTAAATAGGAGATCATAATAATGTACATACAGTAGGAGAAAAAAAATGAGCAATTATAGTTTAAAATTCTTTCCTTGGCATTATTAGGGGGAAAGGATTTATCCTATACACACTGTTATAAAAATTATAAATAAATAATTTTATTAAGTCATTGATATTTGATGATTTTTCTATTTTGATTAATAGACTTAATTGTCCCAAATATTACCAGGTATAGGTAATCAGTCCCTCTATCACTGTCAGTCAGCTTTTCTCTCCCTCTCTGTTTTCCTTTGTGTTTTATCATCTAAAATATTTTTATATTTATTTTTAATTAATACATACAAATACAAAGTGGTGTATATTAATGGAGTACAATAATATTTCAATTCATGTAACATTTTAATCAAATAAAACATGCCTATATTGTCGAACATTTATCACTTCTTTATAGTGAAAATATTCACAGTCCTTCCTTCCAACTTTCTGAGACTTAGGGTACACAATCACTATACTCTCTCTACTGTGTAAAAATTAACGCAGTAGTGATTCTTGCTCCTGTGTAACTGCAACTTAGTATCTATTGATAAGCCAAGCTCATCCCTCCCTAGTCCTCCTCCCAACTCTCCTCAGTCTCTGGTAACCGCGGGTCTACTCTGGATTTCTATAGGAAATGTTTACCCACATGAGTGATAACCATATGGTACTGTACTTCTCTTTCTGTGTCTGGTTTGTTTCATCCTCTCTTTGCGCAGTTCTGATTCGCAGATTCCAGAAACCACAATTTAGTTTAATAAATAAAAATGCTCCCCCAACATCACAACTTGAGTGTCCTTCTCCATTAGTTGTGAGTAACTGTATAAAGTACCATCTCCGAGGCTAGTCCTCAGGTCCACATTTCTACTGGATTTGAGTAATAGATGTGCATCTTGGCAGTGGTCATTTACTTCTTTGAAACCCAATCAGTGATTGTTCAGTGTATCCTTATTATTTAGTATTCACAAAAGCAGCAACAGCATCACTATTTGTGTTGACAAATAATACACCAATCAGTATTTTTCCTCCCAGTAATCTGTGGCATTTTTAAAAGTGAGTAACCAAAAAGGTAATGACCAAGAAACATGAAAGTGCAGTAAAAAAATAGAAAGTGGTAACACTGGAAATGAACTCTAAATTCCACATAAAGGGATTCCAGAAGAAATGACTCTGCTGACATTCACTTGTTTTGAAATTCTGTATCATCATTTGTGTTGTTTTTTCATTTTAAAATAAAAAATAAAGAAAGACTCCAAATACATAAGCACAGCAACTTAGTGAAGATGAACTTCTTAACATAAATTAGGAAACTGATGTGGGGAAAAGGATGAAGGTGTCCCAGAGGAGGTGCTCTGGCAACATTCTTGACATTAAAAGAGTGCTCGGCGACATTTCACGACACTGAAAGTGTGAAGGATAAAAGGTTGGATGCTGATCCAAATTTAGAAGGAAGTATGACAGTTCACCAAGGCATACTAAAGCCGTTCGCTCCATATCCTCCCTTATAGGAAACGAAGCCTAGCGCTATTTTGATCATTTGTTGTTCTATCAATAACAGCAGCAACGCAGCACTTAGATTCTGCGTGTTTCTAATCTTTTAAATTACAGAGTTTTCAATAAAAAATATTTTTATTATTTTTCATTTCTTTACATATTTATAGTTAGCTGTATGAATTTTTAATATTTTAGGTATATAAAAGTCAGAGAAGTATGATTTTCTTAATATTAAGATCGATTTACACGGTCAGTTTATACTGTCATTTTTTACAAGCCTGTACTAACAGGTAGGTGAAGACCACCTGAATGTGGTTAGATGTAGTTCATTAACTGAATAAATGCATGGGAAAACACTTGGGAGAAAATTTTGTTGGTAATATAAGTATTCTTCGAAGGTGTCATATTTGCCATTTTGATCCAAGTTAGGACTAGCTTTCTACACAGGGAATGCATGGGTCTTTTCTGCCCATGTTCTTTCCTATTTTTTTTTAAATTCCTTTGCTTTTAATCATTATTTCAGTAATGATATTCTTAGCCACTGTTATGCATTTTTTCCACAAATTTCATATCTGGTGTGTAAAGCTGGCTATATTTTTACTGATTAAAAGTGAGTATGGAAACAATACTGTCTTCACCCCTAACATTCTTTTAATCATAAGTAACTATTCTAAGAGTGATATACTTTTAACTTAGAAAAGAACTTTATGAGTCATATTGTCTCTCCATGTCATACGGAAATTATTTCTATCCAACTGAAAATGTTATTAATGCTGTTAGGTTGAGAAGTGCTTGTTATTAACTGAAAAAAATTTTTGTTAGGTCTTGTAATGATTGGATTTTGACAAATGACTTTTAATTAAATATAGGGGCATATTGTCATGTGAAGAATAGAAACATATTTGTATAGGAAGATAGTACTAAGAAAAAACAGAAAACATAACAAGCAGGTGTGCCTAGAAAGGACATGAAATTCGTATTTATTGTTTCTTATCATTCTCAAAGACTGCATTTTGACACCTCACACATTTCTTTTAGCATTTATCCTATTGATAATTTTTACCAATCCACTTTGGAAAAAAATGTGATTTAATGATTATTTTGCTAAGTTTACAAAGATGCTGTAGTAGGTACTTTATTAAAGATGTGAATCCAAGTATGTTTGACTTTTGCATTATCTCCTTCCTGTCTGTTCCCCAGGCAGAATTGTAAAGGAAAGTTGGCAAAGTGCCTAGTGTTAGCTTGAAGTTTTCATGCAAAAGCTTTTTCACTGGCATATATTCTCTTCTTCTGTTTCAAGGATATTCTCTTGAAGTATTATTGACAAATACATAGCTGAATATCTTTAATGTTTACAAACCAATGAGTGTGGGGATATTTATACATTCATGAATGTATCGCACCATCAAAGCCAAAAGCGTATCTAGGAAACACTCCCCACCCCACACACATACAGAAAGCTTCTTTCAGACCCTTTATTGCTGTTTGTGTAAGTGTGTGGTAAGAAATCCCAACATAAGACTTAACCAGTTTACCAAATTTTGACTGCAGAAAAAAGTGTTATTAACTAAAGGTACCATGCTAATAGTAGATCTCCCCAACTTTCTTATCTTATATAACTAAAGTTAGTATGTTTTAACTATCACCTCCAATTTTTCCTCCTCCACAACTCTGGAAACCACCATACTCTTATTGTGTGAGTTTGACTATTTAATATGCCACTTATAAGTGAGATTATACATGATTTATCTTTTTGTGTCTGACTTATTTTACTTGGCATAATGCCCTACTGGTCTAACCATGTTGTTGTAAATGGTATCACTTCCTTCTTTCTTGAAGTTGAATAATCTTCCATGGCATGCATTTACCACATTTTTCAATCTATTTGTCTGTTAATGGACCTTTACATTGTTTCTGTGCTTTTGCTATTGTAATTAACTATGCAATGCATATAAGAATTCAGTTATCTTTTTAAGATCCTAATTTCATTTCCTCTGAATATATACTTGGCAGAGAAACGTTTCAATCCTACGGCAGTTCTAATTCTAATTCTTCGAAGAAACTCCATACTGTTTGCTACAATGGCTACACTGACTTACATCCCCAAAAACAATGGGCAGAAATTTCATTTTCTCTATGTTCTCACCAAAACATATCTTTTAAAAAATACTTTTCCTAACCTAAGTGACATAATATCTCATTGCAGTTTTCACTTGCTTTTCTCTGATGAATATTGATGTTTGGCATTTTTCACATACCTGTTGGGTATTTGTATGTGTTTGTAGATTAATACCTTTCAGATTCTTTGCAATATTTGGAAACCTGTGACTCTGGAAACCACCATACTCTTATTGTGTGAGTTTGACTGTTCAATATGCCACTTATAAGTGAGATTATACATGATTTATCTTTTTGTGTCTGACTTATTTTACTTGCAACTCTGGAAACCACCATACTCTTATTGTGTGAGTTTGACTATTTAATATGCCACTTATAAGTGAGATTATACGTGATTTATCTTTTTGTGTTATTTACTTGTTGACAAAACTGTTATTTATTTGTTGACAAAACTGTTGTATAATTACTTGAATATTTCAGGTATTAACCTCTTCTCAGGTATATGGTTTGCAAATATTTCACCCCATGCCATAAGTTGCCCTTTCCTTTTGTTGGTGGAAGCTTTTCAGTTTGATGTGCTTTCGCATGTTTGTTTTTACTTGGGCTGCCTGCTGCTTTGTTGTCACGATTTAAAAAATGTAGTCATTGCCAGCACCAATATCCAGGGACTTTATTTTTTCTCTGTGTGTTTTTCCTAAGAGATCTATGATTCTCTGATTTCAAGTGTTATACACTTTTAATTCATTTTTACTTTATTTTTGTGAGTGGTGAAAAGTAAGAGTCAAATCTTCTTTTCTTTTCTTTGCTTTTTTCTTTCCTTTTGCTTACATGAAAGTCTATTTTACACAGCACCACTAACTGAAAACATCCTCCTTCCCTTTCTATGTATCCTTGATGCCCTTGTTGAAAATTCTTTGACCAATATGCATATATGCAGGGTTATTCTGTATCATTTTTCTAACTATATGGTTTCATGCTTGTATCATACCAGTTTTGATTACTAAGCCTTTATAATGTTTTCAGATAATCTGTTCAGAAAACTGTGCTGTTAATGTATAGAAATGAAAGTGATTTCTATGTTATTACATATTCTGCAACTGTATTTTCAATGTGCTATTGTTAGCATTAAGCCTTGTTTTAGAGTCTAGGTATTCATTCATTTTGTCTAGGAAATCCAGTTTTTTACATATAAATGTTAATAGAAGTTTCTTATGATTCTGTATCTCAGTGGCATCTGTTTTAACGTCTCCTTTTTCATTTATAATTTTACATTGTTTCTCATATTTTGTCTAGCCAATGATCCAAAATTTTTATTTACTTTTTATTTTTTTTTTTATTTTTTATTTTTATTTTTTGCGGTACTGGGGATTGAACTCACAACCTTGCACCTGCCAGGGCAGGCGCTTAAGCCACTGAGTCAAACTCCCAGCCCTGGTTTTTTGAGGCAGTGTCGCACTGTGTAGCTCAGGCCAGCCTTGTGCTCGCGTTGTAGCCCAGGCTGGCCTTGAACTCACAACGCTCCTCCTACCTCAGCCTCCCAAGTGCTGGGATTAAAGGCGTGCGCCACCACGCCCGGCTTTTATTTACATTTTAAAAGTAATTTATAGTTGTTTAATTTTCTATTCTTTTGTCTCTACTACCTTATGCATTAATCTGTATTACTTCTATTCTTCTGATGACTTTGCACTTAATTCTTTTTCTGATTCCTTGAGGTATAATATAACATTTTTATTTGAAATCTTTGCCCTGCTCCTTCTCTTCTTCCTTCTTTTTTTTCAGGTGATCATTTCTGTAAACCTGAATCCTAGACTAGCTTTTTGTATAAATTTAGACAAAAACCTTCTATTTTCAATTTTCTTGATTTTTTAATTTCTGTTTTTGTAAATCTCTATTTCTGTGTGTTAGAATTCTTTTGTCTCCTGCATGGATCTGGATATTCAATTTGACCTTTAACTTGGAGACATTTCTGTCTTCATTTCTTAGACTTTCTGCCCCTTTCCCTTTCTCTGTATTTTCAGAGAACTTAGTACTGTGAGTTTGTTTTTGTTTTTGTTTTTGCTGATATTTCCTAAGGCCCATAGGCTTTCATCATCCAGTGTTATTTTTCAGCTTTTGATTTTGTTCCTCTGAGCCATTAATTTCAAATTATTTCCCACTGTATTCTGTAATGATTTTTTTGTGTGTGTGGTGAATTGAATTTGCTGTTAGAACTCTTTTTCAAAATTTCAGTTCAGAGATGGGGTTCTTCAGCTAAACATCTTTAATATTTTTTTGAAATTTTTTTCTCATAAAATTTGTAAATCTCTACTTCTTTGGGTTCAGTTACTGGAGTTTTATTAATTTTTATTTTTTATTGTTTGTCGTGTTTTATTTCTTTAATTCTTCATATCTCTTGAGGGTTAAGGAAAGACCAAACTTCCTCACTAGCTTGCTTACAAATTATGAAATCCTCTCAGAGCCTTTCCATGAATGTGTCCTCTCTGCTACTCTAGTTCCTTCTTAGATATGAAGTCTTAGGTTCGTGTGCTTCCTTTCAATCCTGCAAAGCTAGTTTTGGAATTAATTACTTACTTTCCCTGAGTGTCCCAGTAGGTTGAAGGCTGTATTCTCTCTTGAAACACAGCAAAGATGATTGGAATTGCTGAGAACTTTCCACCTGTGACGACTGAGGGAGGTTGTGTCTACAGACATACTCTGGGCAGTGTGCATGGGGATCCCTCGGGTATGAGCCACAAGTGGGCACTTTCCTGCTGACTGGGGAGGAGTCTGCATCCTTCAGTTTATACGGGAAGACCTCTTACTGGAGTCCATCGCTAGTCAGCAGGCACTGTGGTCAGCAGTTTGGATCCATAGTCTAATTGCTATGGGTTTCTGCCCCTCCTCCTTGTTTATTGTTGCCCCCTGCTGACTCAATCACGGCGATTCCCTCAGTGTCCTGAGTGGGCTGAGACAGACATAAACCTTCTAAACAGTTCATTTCTCTCACATATCTTCTGTGGGAGATATTGCTGTGCCATCTTGGGATAGAAGTGATTTCAGGATAATGAAACTGCTCTTCTGCTTTTCATTTGTTCACTCAGGTATTTTGGTCCATAAAGGACTGGAACTTCTCAGTTGGACTCAAGGATCTCCAAAAAGTATTCTCAACTGTGGTTTGTTTCTGTTAGGGGATAAAAGATGGAAACTTCTATTCTGCCCTATTAATGATTTCAATCCCTTCTTTTTTTCTCTATTGTTTGCTTTTTTAATGTTAATATCTCTTAAAACTCCTGTATTTCTCCTTTGTCTTTCTTTATTAGTTCTGTCTCAACAGAAAATTTATAATTTTAATCATTTAGGAGCAGGGTTTTCTCAGTTTTTTTAAATTAGTCAGCTAGATCCTTGCTGAACTTAGATTATCTATTTAAACTTTTAGGAAAGCTTGGCACAATTTCTGTGAGCATATCTTCTTAAGGTACAATGTGATGCTAAGAATTCATCTAATGATATTATATATATATATACATATATATATATCATTAGATGAATTCTTTGCATATTTGCTAGGGTAAGCATATTTTTATGTCTATTAAATTAAGCATACCTGGTATTCTTTTTATAGTGGTATGACAATGGAATGTTTGGTGGTAATTCTTTTAAAAAAAATAAGAATACATTTGAATTGCCATTGAAACAATATGTATTTCATAGTCATTGTAAAAATGTATTTTTTTTTCAGTTTTTATTAGCACATGGCTTTAGGGAAGGGTAAAAAGATAAAGGTGTGCTAGTACATGTACCAATTCCATAAAAAGAATATATACATTTCTATTGTAAACATGTACCAAAAAATAAAAAAGAGACTCAAGAGATGGATGGGGGAGGGAGGGTAATAGAAGGAGATTTGAAAAAATGAAATTAAGAGTATACGTGTGTGTGTGTGTGTGTGTGTTGTAGAAATTTAAATAAACTAATCCCAGAGCCAACTACCTGAGAAACAAGGAAGAATTATGTTTAGTGGATTTGTCTGAACACAACACTACATATACTCATAAATTCTATACCTTCTTATCCTCTATGTACCAGAAATATTCTGGAGTATCAACTACATTAGCTGTATTTGTCGACTGATTAATAGTGTTCCGAGATTCCAGTACTACATATTAATGAAAGTTTTGCATCTATGCATTATACTTTCTCTTAAACTGTTGCTGATCTTAAGATTCAAATAGACCTAGATCTATTACAAATACTTCATAAATACATGATTTTTGGTTTAAATTTTTACAGCCCTTAGATTTAGGCTTACAGTAGCTTAAGGAGAAAGTCTCTCAAGTGAATTAAAGTGAATTGAATTGAATTGAATTGAATTGAATTGAATTGAATTGAATCAGGGATTGACTGGTAATCAAGTCCCTATTTTAATATTTAGATTTTTAACTTTGTGCATCTATTTGTCTATATCAGAGCTGGAAAACTTAAATGTCTTTTTTATAGTTAGGTCTTACCGCTGTTCATTTATTTATTTTCAATTTTTCAAGAAGCAAATACTTCCAGGTTTTAGACTCCTATATCTTCTCACTTAATGAATATTTTCCAAATCTGCGTCTCTAATAATTATATACATAAAAATGGATTCTCTCCCCTTGTCTTGGTTACTTTTCGCTTGTTGCCGAGACAAAATACCTGACACCCAAAATTGGGGAAGGAAAGGTTTAGTCTTACAGTTTCTCGGGAGTTTCAGTCCATTAGTTGGTTCCAAGTCAGCATGGGGTGGCAGGGCTACAGTTCATGGTGGCTGCAAGCCACAAGGCACGCTGGCGAGAGCGAGAGAGGCGGAAGCGGAAGCGAACAAGAGGAAGACCTGCCTTCCCTTACACTGTATGTCGGCTCCACCCCTGGGTGGGCACAACACTCATGTTGCCAGACAACAAACCACTAACAAACCAATAACTCAGCCTCATCAAAAGTATATGAGGACTTGGGGGTACATAGCATATTACCTGATACACCCCTCTTTATTTGAAATAGAATATTAGATTTTCTTAAAATTTTAAAAGGTATCTTTGGCAAGGAGTAGGCAAAATTTTCTTACAATATGGCAAACTTCAAAAGTTTAGTCTTAGTGGGCCATATGGTGACTGTCACAATTTCTCAACTTTACCACTGTATCATGAAATTAGATGTCTATAATATATAAGTAAGTGGAGATAGCACTGTTCTAATAAAATTTTATTTTAGAACACTACAATATAAATTTCATATAATTTGTAGAATCACAAAATAGAGTTTATGTAATTTTCCTTATTTTTGTTGTTTGGTTCTGTTTCTTACCGGCTATTTTGGAGAATGGGGATTTTTGCTATTCTAGAGATTTCAGGGCCTTGTGCTTCTTAGGCAAATGCTATACTACTGAGCTATAGGCCAGCCCTCAATCATCTTAAATAGTAGCAAGAAACCATTTGATAGTTTGTGGTCTATGTGAAGAGAGATGTTTGTCTGGGTTTGGTTCACAGGTCATACCTTATTCTTGTTAGTTATTTTCACCCAGGACTGAGGTTTAAATTAGTTACAGAAGCTACAAAAATCGCATGTAGAAAGATGTACCACATAACTCCCACAGATGCTTACAAGGATTTTGATTTCCTGTAATACAAACATAAAATTCTCTTTTGTTATCACAAGTTCTCTAAGTGCATTTTATTCATAATTTGTTAAAAACCACAAATGAGATGCACATTTTATTCTCTCTCAGAAATGATAAAGCTGCTGACTTACCAGCCAAAAGTGATTAAACCAAGTATCTGGCTAACATATGAATTAACTATACTTCAAAAGTCTGAAAATTTTTTTAACATACCAAGCTATTTGGATATACAACAAATGCTAGATTTTAAAAGCTATTTGCATATATTTTGCTGTTTGTGTTTAGCAAAGTAGTTTTACACACTATATTTCCTTTGCTTAAAACATTCATAATGACATCAGAATGGAAAATACAGAGCAAGGACACAGCTAAGCACCCATATAACAGCTCTCAATTGCAAAAAATGTAAATCTAATGTTGGCAATAATACAGAATCAACTTAAGGAATTAATTATGAAACTGCTCTTTTAAATCATTCCAAATAGAGGACAGGATTAGAAGAATGTTTCTTTTTTTCATGTGTCTCACTGACACAGTCTCGTTTCCAGAAGATTCTATTCTATCTAATAAAGCTGTAGGGAAAGAACGAATAGAGAAAGTTTGCAAGCAACTGAACTCTTATTTATTGAGTATGCCAAGCAAATAATATTCATAATAAAAGTAGAATTGGGACAACAAGTAGATTCGGGAGAAAAGGAAAGTGCATTTTTTAGCAGTATATCTCCAAGTGACACAACACGGATGCTAAAAAATTCTACCATTCCCTGCTTCTATTTGAAGAGAAAGATATCAGCTGAACCTGGCCTGTCTCAGTCTTACTATGCCAGGCATATTTGTCTACAATTTCATTTATTCCTCTAAACAAATATATTGTACCAGGTGGGGAGAACTAAGGTTCACCAAAGTTAACTGGTCTTAAATTTCTACATCTAATAAGGAATCAGATACAGATTATCTACTATATCAGTTACCACTATCTTTTAATGTAGATTTTGCCACACTGATGTTCATTTTATGAGATTAGATTGGATTTTTAAATTATAGCGATTAACATCAATGTTATTTATTTAAAATGCCTCCATTTTATGAGAAGGATGATAATAATAATAGAAATGATACAGCACATATCTATTCAATAGAATTTTTAGTATTCTTTATTTGATCCTTTTATGGAGAAAAACATCTATTATTGTGGGTTCAAAAATGTCTACTTATATTTCAACAGTAGGGCCTTTGATATACCAGAATTCAATAAGTATTTTTCCTCTAGCAAGCTAGGGGACCTAAGAGAAAGTTTAACAGTGATAATCAAAAGAACCTTAGGTTTGAATGCTGATCCTATTATAGCAATGATTAGCACAGGTGGACCTTTCTCCATGTTCAATGACTGTGGGTAATCCTTAGATAATCAAGCAGCTGCTAGATACCAAGAAAATGTCAAGTCGAACACCTGGGTGTTAAACATTTATACATGCTGTAGGCCACTTTTGATCTGTCGGCCCAACATGACAAATGTCAGTGGCATCACAGAGGCTAGGAGGAAAGCACCTCATTAGAGCATGGATAGTTTGCTTGGAGTCAAAAGCTGCAAAGAAACCCATCTCCTTAGATGCAGGGTGCTTATTTTCCTGTGCACTGAACTTGCTAGTCATTTTGAGTAGCCCCAGTGCTCTGTTGTCTATCTGTCTATAAACTATGTTACCCTTTTTTACTCTGTAAAAAGAACATAGAAAGAGCTTCATTTTTCCAAGCAGAACAATACAAATCAGTTTAATGGCCTAGGATGCCATTATATGAAGGAGCAGCCTGCACTGGTAACTCCAAATTATACTGGGGTTCTTGGGGGAGTTAATGACTGATGGTTGGTTGTTGTACTCCATATATATCACTAGATAAGAAAGCATCACAGCTCACAGGATGTTGTGCAGACAGAAGCTTGTGGTCTGATTGCCTTCCCCAACTTCTGTGCAGTTGTTTCCCTTGCTATTGAACCAAAGATACAGTAATTAGTTTGTGAGCTGCTTGGGGGAAACGGGCTCACAAGCAAACTCATTTTCTTTTTTCTTAAGAAGCTGAGTTCATAAGCTGTGGTGAGTGCCTTACTAAAATCAATGTAGAGTTTATAAGTGAAAAAGGACAAAGAGCATAACACAAAATGAAACTTGATTTTTCCATCCAATTTAGAGGACAGCAGATTTGATTTAAGAAATAGAATGTCAAGGAAAAGGAATGTTATGTATTAAGTCAAGGGCTCACAAAAAAATAAAGAAGAAAAAGTAAAGAAAAGAAAAGAAATAGAAACAATAACAGCTCCAAGGGGAACCATTTGATTCTACTGTACATTCCTAAATTGAATAACTCTCTTCATGCAGTTTGAAAAGGTAACTGGGAATGCTAAATGTCTCCTCATTTGGCCACATAAAAACTATTGATACTTCAATATTTTACATGATATAAAATAGTTCACATCAAGATTGAATTTTATTTTAACAACTGCATAGCAACTGTGATTTAAGAAATTATTAGGATACATGTGTTACTAGAATTCAGAATTAGCCATGAATTGCTGAATCAATCAAAATTCCCACTTAACATGTGCATTAATATAATTTTTTGATCAAAATTGACAGTAACTTTTAAAGAGATAGTTTCCACCAAGTTTCCTCAGTAACCTGGTGTCGTTCTCAATGACTCTGCTTTTCAAGCCAAATGAAAAATTATAGCCCACTTTGAATCACTGGGATGATTATAAGAACTTGCCACCAAGTCAAAGAAATTGATGAAAAATTTATAGAGTACATTTTCAGAAGGCTTAATGGTTCAGAATACTTCAGTTCTGAATAATCCTGCAATAATATTGCTTTTCCACTAGTGCTAATTTACAATATTCATTCTTAATATTTGAAGATAACTCTAACGTCTATCATAAACTGAAGTCTCAAAAATCTTTTCAGCACTGCTTCTAACTTTAATCTATGTATACACACTATATTTGGGATATCAAATTCTGATGGCATTATTTTTGAACAGTGCATCAGTAAATAGGGTTGGAGTCTTTGTTGTATATTTTCTGTATTTAGAAAAAGTCCCTTGTTTATCCTTCTCTTTGACCGAAGTGGTTAGTTATCTCTTTGTATTTAAACCAAAATCTAATTCTTAATGGTGAATTTGTAAAAGAATTTATGATGACCTTTAGATTTCTAGACCTGAACCGTGAAGCTATATAGTTCATACTAATCATATGAACTACGATTAGTAAGTGAGAAGAAATCAAATGCAGTGTTCATTTAGTAATTCTAAAACTAAATAGTGTTTGTGTGATAAAATATGGTTTATTACAAACTTTCTATCCTGCAAATCTGGATTTATGACCTGAACAAAGCGTAAATAATAACACTATATAATAGACGCAGAGTTTTCATAGCATTATTTTATTAGAAATGAAGAAGACACAAAAGGACATCTCTGTTACTTTCTCATCACTGAGACACAACACTCAACACAGACAATTTAAGATTAAAAACTTTATTTAGCTCATAGTTTGTAGAGGTTTCAGTCCCTAGTCAAGTGGTTCCGAAGTAGGGCTACATGGCAGAGGGACCGGGTGAGGAGAAACAGCTCATAATACAGCAATAGGAAGCAGAAGGACAGTGAAAAGAGGAGCAGAGAAGAGATAAACCATTCCAGGACACACCCCCAGTGACCCACTTCCTCTGCCCATACTGCATCTCCTAACACAGGTCTGCTTCTTGCTTATCTGTGCAGTAACCCCTTGACCCAGTCACCTCTCAATCCCCTCTCCCCCCTCCCCAAGAGCACATGAGGCTTTGGGAGAATATCTGGGTACAAACCATAACAAAGGACAAACGTAAAATCAAAGATAACCTTCTAAACAAAAACAGAGAAATCAATCCCATCATTGCAAATATACACCATATTTAAATGTAATCAAATTTTCAAATATCCTTTTGCCTTTAAAAAAAATCTTCTTTTAAGTGACCTATATACCCATCAATAAGTGGATAAAGAAAATGTAATGTATGTATACAATGAAGTCACAAAGAACGACAAATTTGAGTAATTCATAGGAAACTAGATTAGACCATAAGACTAAGTAACATAAATCAGAAACAGAAGAATAAATATTGCCTTGTTTCTCTTAAAAGAGAAACCCAAATTATAAACAATTTAAAGATATGAATAAAGTAAAGAAATAAAAGACAATTATGCATTTCATATACATTTTACGTGTGTCTATAATATGTAATATATAGATATATAGACATATAAAAGATATTTTAAGTATGCTAATAACATAAAAGAGAGATGGTAGGAACAGGAAGGTAGACTTTAGAAATGGGAAGAGTATCTGAGGAAGGGGAAAAGGGATGAGAGTGGAAGGGATAAGAGTGGAAGGGGGTATAAAAATGATTGAGATAATATATATATATAAATTTATATATGTATAAATCAATTCCCTAAGATGTATACTTAGCATGTATCACAAAGATGTAACAACAATAAGGCAACTCTTTCTTCCTGAAGTTATACCATAAGTACAATGAAGCCTTTCATGGTAAGAATAGTTATGTGTTTTATTTTAAGCTGAAAATCTTCATTGTATGTATTTCTCAAATTAAACATACATGACTTTCAAAAGAAAATAACCAAATATTAAAAGCAGTGCCTAAAATGTTAATTAGTAAAGTGAAGCTAACTGTGTCATAACTGTAGATCTAAAACATAGATGAAAATATGTAATATTGCTCTAAAGGATAGGCTCATGGATTAAATACTGCTAAGTCTCTTCTAGCTCTATCATTTACTACTTGACCTGGTTTTTGTTTCTTTTTTCATTAAAAGACAACGATCATCAGGGCTCCAACCTAACACAGCTTTTGTAGGATTATTTGCGAAAAAAGGCAGAGAAAGCCCAGCAAATCTTTAGTTCTATTACTATGATTATAATCTTTTTGATTATCCGGTGAATAACGGTGAAAAAGTCTACTGTTTTTCAGTGGAATGAAGAAAAACTTCCCAGAAATCTACTTTGCTAAACAGTTTTATTAACCGGGGTGAATTACAAGAAAGAGTAAGTACGGGCAGAGTAGAATAGGAAGCTTGTTGGGAAGTGTATGAAATAAGTGAACAGACAGTTATGGTACCTTGGTAATGTGTGCGTGGCAGGTCTTGAAAGATTTCCTCCAGCCATGCTTCTTCCCTTGCTCTCAGCCTTGGGCAGTTCTCTCCCGCACTCTACCAGGTTTAACCTATGTGACAACAGAAGGTGGCAGAAGCGGTGAGGTGTCTCTTCCGAAATTAGGCTTTACAAGCTATCGCTGTCTCAATGTCCCTCTCTCTTTGATCCCTCCACGGCTGTCATCGCTCTTTAGAAAGTCAGCTACCGTCCAGCGTGCCCCTCTACGGAAAAGGCCCGCATGGCTTACATGACTAGCAAGTGAAGTCTCCCGCTTGCAGCCACAAGGGTGAGGCCATCAAGCTTTGGAGACTGTAGCATTAGTCCAATTAGTCCACAAGTTGCCCTCGGTCTCTAAAGAGCCTATTAGTCAGACCAATCCAACTAAACTGTTCCCCACCTTCCAATCTAAAAAAAAAAAAAAAAAACGGTGTGAAATAGGATTTGTTGTGTGAAATAGTATTTGTTGAAAACTTCTAAATTTGGGATGACTTGTTTTGCATCAGGAGATAACTAATACGTCCCAGCTGCTATCTGAATATGAAAATAGAGCGTCAGAATTTATATTGTTATTATATTACCACCTTGTTTGTCATTAAAAGTAATTCTTCTCCTTCAAGAATTCTGAAGACTGCTCTGTTATAAAGTAGGTGTCACATAAATATTCCATCTTGTTTGAAATATAGCTCAAGTGTTTGGAACCAGGAGACCGTGTTATTCTACAAAAAGAAAAAAGAAAGAATATATGTTGATAATAAGTACATTTTTCAACCAAAATATTTTTAAAAGATGTAGGATGTCATTGTTGACTTAAGCTTTGTTCTAAAACAGGATATACATAAAATTAACTTAGGTGCACAAAGTTCTTGTGTGTCATATTTGAATATAATTATGGTGATTTCAAATTTTTCAATATGATCACAGTTGGCATTTTTATTTTCTTTGAGGTGAGGATCTTGCTACTGTCCAGGCTGGTCTTGAACTCCAGAACTCAAGCAACCATCCTATTACAGCCTCCTCAGGACCTGAGATTTAAGACATGTGCCACAATTCCTGTCAAGCTTTTAAATTTTTTATTACAATAAGATTGCAATACATAATGTTTCCATTCCCTGTGGGAAATTGGTACATGTACATAATACATCATATTTCCTTTTCCATTCTCTTTCCTACTCCCACCTTCCATCTCTTTATACTCTTTCCATTTAAGAAAGATGTTCCTATTTCCCATTATCTTTTATATTGCTCTTTATATATAATTTAGCTTTTGATAGAAAAGAAACCATGTGATACTTAATCTTGTATATCTGATTTATTTTACTTAACATTATGGTCTCAATGCACATCCATTTTCCTATGATGACTCAAGTTTATCTTTTTATGTCAGAGTAGTGCTCTGTTGTGTAACTGTCACATTTTCTTAATCCATTCATCTGTTGATAGACATAGCTGTTTCTAAGATTTAATTATTATGAATTGTGTTGCTATAAGCATGGGTATGCACATATCACTGTAATATGACACCTTTAACTCTTTTGGAAAGATATCTAGAAGAGGAATATGTGGGTCAAATAGAATTTCTAGTTTTAGTGTTTTGAGTATTCTCCATGATAATTTCCGCAGTGGTTGTATTACTTTACATTCCCAAGAACAATGTAGAAGCCCCTCCCTCATTTAGACTCATCTTTTACAGTGATAAGTGAATATACCACTTGCATAATTTTTATAAAATTTTGAGTTCACTTTTCACTACATGAAATATTCCCATTTTCAAAAACAAATTTTAAAAATGTTTGAAAGTATAGTCAATATAATACTAAGTATTAACAAAGAGACCAAAATACAATCCTATCATCCTATGTCTCAAATTTCTGTGTGAATATTTCTATGCAAATTTTCCCATAGCAAAAATGTGCATTCTTCTAAGCATTTATTTATAATTTAGTCTAGCTTAATTTTCTTAGCTTTGAAAAACACATAATACATAGAAAGTAAGTTTTTAAAAAATCCTTCAAAATACTTACACAACAAATATCCATCACAGTATTAATATTTCATTAGCTATCAATGATCCAGTATCCACTGTCTGAAAGAAGAAGCCGAAAAGTATTAGCTTCAGACAAATGGCAACACTGTAGTTAGGGTATTGAGGGGATGTGACAGAAAATGGTTGAGAACATCTTGAAAAATTCTTGCCATACCTTCAGGGAGTACAGAAAGAAATATTCCCAAATGAAGATGTTCCTGGAAGTTCAAAACAAAGCAGAGGCCAACTGCAGTGTGCATCTTGCAGGATTCAAAGCATGAGTGCAAATGTTGTTGACTTTGCCTTTTTACTGGTTGCTCAAATTTCTACTATATCACTGCCCTTTTTTTTTTTTTTTTTGGTTACCAGTTTTGACACCATTTTCTTGTCTCTTTGCTCTCCAATCTGCCTTTTCTTCTCAAAGAGTCCACAGAAATAGGACTGGGGGTGTAGCTAGGTGATTTTTGGCTTGGTTAGCACATACCTGGGTTCAATGTTCAGTATCTTCCCCCACCACAAAAAATTCACAGAGAGAGCCCAAGACAAAAATAATGCCTTGTTCTGCCAAAAAAGGCATTGTTTCAGTACTGTAACATTTAGTCTTCAAATCATTATCCTATCTGATTTCTTTAAAGACCTTGCTATGGTTGTCCAACTTTTTCTTTGGTCTCTTTTTATAGAGCATTTTAATTTACTTCCATTTAGCTCTTTTCTGGTTCTGTATTTCCATGATTCAGATCTTCTCTTTTGGCCTGGAAAGACTTTCTTGAAATGCAATGAGGAATGGCTGAGGGAGGATTTTAAAATGAAAAAAAAATTATTGAAATATATTGTGTGTATAAATTATACTTGTACAGCTTGATAATTTTGAAGAAGTGAGCACACCTATATAATTGGCAAACAGGTCAAAGAACAGGACATGGTTTTATCCTTGAAGAATATATCCTTTTTTTCATTCAAAAGCAACTGTATTTAATGGAGAAAAGCAAAAGACAAACAAATTTTTTACAAGAGCATCAAAATATGAAAGAGTGATAAATCTCATCACAAAATTTACAAGACCTATATACAGAAAACTAGAAAACATTATAGAGAAATTAAAGATTTCAAGACATATGTTTTTCAAGCAGAAAGAAAAAAATGTAATTCAAAAAGCAAAATTGGATCCAAATATCAAATAATAAACACTCTCTTTTTCTTTTTCTCTAACTGTCCCAACTAATTTTTTATATACATAGGTTTTGTTTCAGTTCATCACACCAGTACAACAACATGATAGTCATGTACATGTGACTTATTCAGTTCATTGAGAAGCATAACCTCAGCACTAATCCATTTGAGAGCGAAAATGTCTAGTTTGTTGTTCTTTATAGCTGAGTAATATTCCATTACATAGAAATACCACAACTTTTTTATCCATTCCTCAGTTGAGGGGCATTTAGGCTGCTTCCACTATCTAGCAATTATGAAGTGGGCAGTTATGAACATAGGTGAACATATATCACTGTGATGAAATACTTTTAGTTCTTTTGGGAAGATACCCAGAAGGGGAATAGTTGGGTCAAATGGGACCTCCAATCCTAGCTTTTTGAGGAATCTCCACACTGACTTCCACAGAGGTTGCACCAGCCTATATTCCCACCAGCAGAGGAGAAGGGCTCCTTTTGGCCCACAGCCACTCCAGCATTTGTTAATAGTTGACTTCATAATGCTAGCCATTCTTTATGGAGGTGAGGTAGAATCTGAGTGATACTTTCATTTGCACCTCTCAAATGGCCAGTCTGTTGGACGCTTTTTTGCATATTCATTTGCTGTTTGTACTTCATCTGAGAAGTGTGTGTTCATCTCAGATGCTCATTTTTGGACTGGGTCTTTAAATCTTGGAGGACTGATTTTTTCTTTTAAGTTCTTTATAGGTTTTCGATATTAATACTTTTTCTGAGGGACAGCTGGCAAACAATTTCTCCCACATTGTGGATAGTCTCTTCACACTGTTGGTGGTTCCTCTTGCAAAAACTTTTCAATATGATGAGATCCCATTTGTTGATTCTTTGTGTTAATTCCTGTGCAATCTGACTCTTATTTGTAAAGTCTTTGCCTACACCAATGTCTTCAAGAGTTTTACCTCCTCTATCATACAGCAGATTTAATGTTTCTGTTTTAATGTCGAGATCTTTAATCCATTTAGATTTTAGCTTAGTACATGGTGAAAGATATGGGTCTAATCTTAATCTTCAACATGTGGAAAGTCAGTTTTTCCAACACCATTTATTAAAAAGGCTGTTTTTCATCCAATGAATGTATTTAGCACCTTTGTCAAAGATAAAACAGCTTAGTGTGTCTGGAGGCATATATTCTGTTCCCTCCCAATCACTTCTTCTATACACAGGCCACCATTGTGATGGCTTCTAATAAGCTTTACTTTTGATTTTCTTTTGTGTTTTATGTGAATGAAGCCCATATGTAGTATTTAGTGTATGTCTCCTTTCACTGTATGTAGTATATGTAACATCTATTCATGGTATATCTTACTCCAATTAATTTATTCACAATGGTGTAAGAATTTCCACTGAATATATTGGATTTCACCTACCCCTGTTTTCTCTGTGTACAAGTATGTATATTACTTCCTATTTTACACTTTTGTCATTCATGCTGCTATGAGATATTTCTAAATGAAAATTTTTGATAAAAAATTTTAATTTGCCTTTTGTCAATCAACTTTTAAACCTTGTCAAAATGATCTCCTTCATAGTTGAGGCAAATAAGGAAAAATATTGAAAATATTGTAGAGCTTTGGTAGAACATATTTCTCCTTACATAAATTCTGGAAGCTTTCATTTTCATATATGATATTAATAATTATGATTATAGGCAAACTACTCAGGACAAACTGTAAATTCATATTTTTAAAGTAAAATATATTCTAAATGAAAGAATACTTGAATTTTATACTTTGGCAATAATGACCCTCTAGTTAGCTTCAGAAGTTAAATGAAGGGCATTGAACTTTCATAGACTTTCTAACTTTAAGGAAAAATCCTATAAATACACCACATATGATGGTAATATATCAAGTGCTTTGAAATTTGGGATAAAGCTGCAGATAGATTATTTTTATTAAAATGGTTTTCTATATCAGAACAGTTCGTGTTATTCATTTATATATGTCATATTCTGATTGTGTTTTAAGTCCTTTTTTGATCCTACAGGAAATAGGGTTCATTAAAATTTATTACAATTTTATTAAAAACAAGTAACAATATAAAATATACCCAGACTGAATCACTTGTGGCAGTTCTGGTGCTGATTTAATTTTTTTTAAAAAAGTAACACCCTTATACTAATTTATTAGACCTTCATGAAAGTATTTTTACAAGGTTTCTATTCTGGCTAACTAATAAATTTTGTTAAAACTAATCATTCTTTCCAAGAGAAACATTCTTTATTTGTAAAAAAGAAAATAATGACTACTTCATTTATTATTTATAAATATTTTTCAATACTCCCATGCAAATACATTAAAGGCGGCGGTTATTATTAGTGAAGAGTGCTTTAATTTCCTTGCAAATCTGCTTTGTAAATCTGCTATTCTTAGTAACTTTTAAAATAGTGGAGATCGTTGGGCCCTTAAAACCACTCCCTATTACGTGCCACCTTCAGGATAATTTCCTTTTGTTTTCCTGGAATGATGAAGGCTGGAGGTAGAACAAGTAAGTTTGAAGTAAGCAGTTTATTGGTTCCCTTAGCCTACTTACTATGTAGCCATATGACTCACAGGCGAAAGACAAGGATAAATGCTATATGAGGCCAGTAGAGAAGCAGAACTCAGACTCCTTTGATGTATGGTAGGCTGATAGATGTATTCTTTATTGCCCTTGGAGAATAAACTTCAAATTTAGAGATCCTTTTTTCATCCCATTACAGTACATAGATAGAAAAGAAACGTGGATATTAATCATTGTACTAAAGAAAATTTTGCTAATACCTTGAAAGTTGTAACTAACTCAATCATCAGTATCAGTAATATTAAGGTAAATTGTCACCAGCTTGGTAAGAGAGATTATAGCAATAATTTTAGTCACTTTTTGCAAAGTAAGGAAGAATTGAAAGGAGGCCAGTAGTTTTCATTTGATTAGTCTGAAACACTTTCTAGGACAAAGGTCATTCCTTCACAGAATCAAATACCAATTCCTGCCTTCTTTCTGCAGGATCAAAAGGAGAAAGAGGAGCAGGGTTGGTGACAAGAAGAAAAGGGAAACAGCAAGGGATGGAGGGACAGAGGAAGAAAGGAGGGAGGAAGGAGGGAAGGAAGGAAGGAAGGAAGGAAGGAAGGAAGGAAGGAAGGAAGGGAGGGAGGGAGGGAGGGAGGGAGGGAGGGAGGGAGGAAGGGAAGAAGAGAAAAACATCACGAATCAAAAGAAATGTTGATTTAAAAGGCTCTATCAGTCTTACTTAGGTTTACTCAATTGTTATTTTTGTATGTGTACTTTTAGGTTTCATTTTTTTTAATATACTTGACTCCAGTCTAGCCACTTATAATACATTTTACAAGTGCTTTTAGTAACTTTCAGGAAAAATTAGGATTAACAGAGACAACACAATAAACAGAGAAGATGGAATCACTTTTAAGTGAATCTTAGAAGCATGTAGTGCTTGTTATTGACGATCGAGACGTCAAACGGAGCTGAGACAAGAAACTATAGGAAAATGTACTCACTGGAGATGCAGTTTTCTAATTAAACTCACAGGGCAGGAAAGCAAAGCAGTGAGCTAATATTTATGGGGAACTTTCTAGGCATCAGGGAATATCCTACTCACTTCATTCATTCAAGAAATATTTATTGATCGCTCCTACACAAAGAACAAGAGTGATAGTCACATTCTCATGGGGTTGAAGTAAAGTTAAACAAACGAGGAAAACAATGGATAATAAGACTTGTGCTCGCTTGGGGGAAGACACAGCACTGGTGGGGATGCAGTGTGGCACTGAGTGGCACTATAAGTACCAAAGTTTTTAGACAGATGTAGACCAACTACTAAAAAATGCCAAGGACTTCCAGCAGTTTCTTTTCTAAAACTGACAGGCTCACAGACTGTGAAAGAATATCATCAGTAACTTAGCAGGGTCTTTATATTAACAGTAATAATAGCTAATATTTATTTAATAATTACTTTATGCCTTCATATCCAAATTTTTGCATAGATTACATTGACAGACAACTACAGTATAATGTTAATGTTCAAGTTTTAGGGTAGATAGTCCCAGAATTTGAATCCTGACTCTGTTACTTATTAGTTTTTCACTTATTAATAAATTCCTTAATATAATCTTATCTTTTGTACTCCAGCATTGGATAGTGATTTCAACAGTGCCTCCCTCGTATGAGTTTTCTAAGAACAAAGTAATATAATGCTAGTTAACATTTATTGAATATGTGTTATGGTCCAGCACCTAAACAGGAATTCATTTTACCCTGCCAGGATTAAATACCATTAATGTAAAATCAGAAAGCATGGTTTTTAAAAAAGCACAAGATGCAGCTTTTCCTGAAGTCTTTATATGGTTTCACATGTGAGATGCTATAGAGAGACCTATTGAAACATTCTAAAATAATTATTTTACTCTGATGAAGAATAATGAAGACTGTTATTATTATTATGACTTTTTGTGATAATGCCAAAATACTGTGAGCATTTTGAATTAGAATTATAATCTATTCATATCATAGTGTCTGATACATAGGAAACTCATAACAAACATTTGTTAAATGAATAAACTTTGAAATGTCTGTACGTAGAGTCTTTATTTCTAGCTGTCTTTCTTCTTTCCTCTTCCTGACTCTGTCAATATAAATGTCTTTCCTTTGCCCTTTCATTTTTGCTGTTTCTGCTTCACTTCACATTTGATTATTTTTTCCCCAACTACATGTTCCACTGAACACTTCTACAGATGGGAATATCTACTGTTCTCTTTAAAGTCTTTGGTTTTATTCCTTCCCTTGTGTGTTTCTTTTTATTACTTTAAATATACCCTGCCACCAAGACATCTTTAAAATAGAGCTAAGAACATTTTCTTTTGATTATTTCTTCTTTGATTTCTTTCTGTTTTGAAATATGTATGTATGCTATACCCTGTACATCTGTGTAGATCTCATGACTTTTAAGAAATTAATTTTAGCTAATTTCATTAGTAGCATGGATCAGAAAAGCAGTACTTTATAAAACTCTGTAATTTCTTATTTATGAGCTTCTTAATTACATTTGTACTCCTATTTCTGGGATGTGGGGTATGTTCGTGTGTATGTGTGTGCGTGTGTGTCTGTGTGTGTGTGTGTGTATGCATGTGTGGTATATTTAGAGCTATTTGCCTTTATAACTAAATAAGAATTGTGTAACTCTTACAGACTGAATCTACCTATTGGTTCTCATGAGTCATTTTTGGTTCACTGTGATCTCAACTTTGTTTCTGAGGATACAAGTAAAACTTGTACCCTAACAGACATATTTTTTGATATACTGGAATGCTCAACGAAGGTCAAAAATCATTTTTCTCCTTAATATTTCTTTTAGGGGTGGTTTTACACAACCAAAATCTAATCTTTTATCAATTCACTTCCTTGGTCAACCATCTTCAAACTTGGATCTTGAATATTTCCAAAAATAACATCAGTGGCCTAAATTAAAATCCCACTTGATACTTCTTTTTTTCTTTACAGACCAGAGAAAAAGGCCCAGTCTCTCCCTTGATGTGAAATCAATTTCCTTCTTTGTATTGAGGCTTGTTTCTCTTGTACTAAGATTACATCTAGTCTTCTTCCTCTTGCTGTCTGTGTTCTTAATGCATTACATGGTTCTGCTTGAAGGAATGTTTCCTTACACTGGGTGATTTTAATTAGTCTTTTGAAGTTTCTTTTGAAATCCTTCTTCTCTTCCTTTTGATTATTTACTGTCTACAACTACAATTAACTCTATATCCTTGTTAAATATTTTTCTATATTGCTATTTCTTCTGGAATTTAAATTCCACTTATCAGGGTGTTGGTCTGCTTGTTTTCTTTGCGCACACATGTGTGTGTGTGTGGGTGTGTGTGTATCTAGTAACACACAAATACATTTTTTATCTTCAAAATTCTTCAGCTTTCTCTTCAGCACACTGGAGAACTATAATAAGTCTCATTCTTGCACTAGGATTGAAGATAAATAAACAAATGTACTCCACCAATGTAGTAAGTTCTGTGACAATACAAGAAGTGTTTTTCAGCAATTTCTTCCTAGTTAAGATTTTGTAAAGACATTGTATTGAATTTTGCCTTGAAATCTGAGGAAGTCTTTGCCAAAAGACATAAATAATAATGAAATATTTTGAAAACTGTGACTTCAAAAGCAACTACCACTTCCAAAGGAAAGCAGCTTTTCAGAGATGCAAGCCACAAGGGTTGGCATACTTGCCGTTTAAAGACACAGAATTTTGAAGAGCTTTTAATGGGGACCAACTTTAGTTTTTGTTAGAGAAGGCTGTAAGATACTACTATGCCTGCTACTCAAGTGATAAAGTTCAGCCACTTAACTTCTTTATATTTCAAGATACAGATATAGATATAAATATACGATGCAGAATTTCCCCTATGTCAATTAAATGATTTCTGCATATGATATAATTAAATATCATTACACATTTTGTCTTCAATATCGCATTTTGGAATCAAGTTGTGAGCTATAGCCATTGAACAGTTACAAGTTTTCGATTTGTGGTTGAGATTTTATGATTTGCTATAAAATTGGAATCAATATAAGGAAAATACATTTCTCTGCACTAAAATTTTTGAAAAAAACACACACTTTTGATTATAATGGAATTACATTAATTTATTTTAATAATTGCTATTTTAAAATATTGGACCTGCATATACTATACATGAAATAGAATACACTATCATTTAGAGGTATTATAGACTATGTACATCTGAGTTTTCAGCAAGAAAGTTATTTATTAAATTATTTATTTTCAAGAATGTCAGATATAGAATCTTTTATATAAACTTCAATTGTAGGTTTTTGCTTGTAATTGAAGCTGTGGCTCAAAATCTAGTAACAAATTAGTTCTAAGCTTCAGTGTTTTTAGTTCCTACTGTGTTCACTCCTGAAATTAACCTATATAAATATCTTTTCTAAACTGCCTGATTTCCTTTTATGGATATTTTTCAACATTTTTCATTTATTGGCAGACCAAGATGTGGAAGACTCCCTGCAGACATGTTCACTGCTAAGAACACCCTAGTGAATTTTATTAGCCACCTACTTTGAAACTTATTAACTAATTAAAAATTGAATATTGCCTCATCATCCTTTAGTTTCTCACTTTTCCTTTAACTTCTGGTACTAATTTATTAGAGAGGTGGAGTGAATTCTGAGTGTGTTTATGATCTTTTAAAAGCATTGCAATAAAGAAGGTTAATAACATACTGTATATCATCAGTTCTATTTTAAAGAAATATGCATTATTTTTTTAAAAAATCTCTGCTATGGTTTAGAGTAATACTATGAAAGAGCATCAATTATATGTGTTTTGAGAAATGCTGACTGCTTTAAAGCAATCTAATATATGATGATTACCTAAATAAGCAGATATATTATGGTTAGATTTTTAATGACTAAAATTACCTTTATTAAAAAATAATTAACAAAAATTGAATGCCTAAAATATGTAATTAGGTCATTAGATTACTTGACAAAGAATTTTTAAATGGTTAAACTACCAAAATAAAAATGCTGAAAACCACTGTCCCTAGAAAATCAATTAAAATATAAAGAGACAATATTGTTGAAAGTATAATCTGAGTCATTAAAATATAATTAACTTAAATAAAGTTTTACATTATATACAGCTAGTGTATAAATGTACAATATTCAAAATTTCCTTTTATTCACCCAAAAGATGTTTTATTTCACTTGAGCACCCTGCACTGGCCCAAATATGAGAGTATGTATGGCAGGACCCCTCTCCTTAACCTCATCGAAGATATGATATCATACCCTTAAATTAAATACCAATATGCTAATATATGAGATTGACTATGTTTTCATTGGTTGTTAATAAATGATACTGAAAAGAAGTATTGTGAATTTATTCAGCAAATATTTTTGGTTAGTTCCTTTGTGCCACGCTTTGTTCTTGGTGTTAGCAACATGCTAGTGAAATGTGTACAAATATGTCTGTCTTCATGGGCCTTAAAGAAAGAAAATTAGTAATGCAGGTGAATTTAAAAGTAAAACAATCATTGTACAGTCTTACTGTCTTTATGTTGGGCAAAGATTACTGGGGTTTACAGAAACTCAAAGAATCATCACGGTGGTAAAATGAAAGTCTCATTCTGATGAGGATTAATTACACCTAAGAAAATTATTGGAAGATGGCTTGAAGGTGTGCATTGGACTCATATTCAAAACAATAAAAGGGTGACTGCGATGAGAGACATTTGTTACAGAAAGGAGTGAGTGATGAAGTTAAGTAGATAAGTTACAGTGAAAATAGGTAAATGTGATCATTATATTGTCAGGATTGGGAATGAATATAATTAACAAAAAGAATGTGGAAGAAAGGCTAATATGGAAAAGATGTTAGGAAGTAGCTATGTTTTGGATAAATAATGCTATTTATGCTTATTTACTGCAGACAAGATTCTGGCTCTTCCAGTCATTACCTTGTGAGAGTAGACACTACCCATCAAAAGTACAATTCACAGCCAGGCATGGTGGCACACACCTGGAATCCCAACACTCTGGGAGGATGAGACAGGAAGATCACAAGTATGAGTCCAGTGCAGAGAGCTTAGCAATGTAGTAAGAACTTATTACTGTTGCTCCATAATAGGGTTTGCTGAAGATGGCGGTATATAAGCTGGATTAGCAAGAGGTGGTGAGGTGTATCGGGGTTTATCGATTATAGAACAGGCTCCTCTAGGTGGGTGTAAAGCACCGCCAAGTCCTTTGAGTTTTAAGCTACTCAACAGAAGAAAGAAAAGGGAAGAAAAAAGAAAGAAAGAGGAAGAGAGAGAGAGAGAAGAGAAAAAGAGAAAAAGAAAGATAGAAAAGAAAAAAGAAAAGAAAAAAGAAAGAAAGGGAGGAAGAAAGAAAGAAAAAGAAATTAAGGGTTAGGGATGTAACTCAGTGTGG
The DNA here is from genome assembly GCA_004363535.1 of Dasyprocta punctata. NCBI lineage: Eukaryota > Metazoa > Chordata > Mammalia > Rodentia > Dasyproctidae > Dasyprocta > Dasyprocta punctata. The sequence continues at coordinate 66,951 of RJWM01002997.1, read as the reverse complement.
AGGCTCTGGGTTCAATTCCCTGTTCAGCAAAAATCAAAGCAAAATAAAGCAAAAGCAATTTGCTTATAGAAAGTAAAATATTTGTTCAGTGAATTAACAAATGAATAGAACTATTTACCATGTTGCTTAAGAAGTTATCAAACATTTAGTGACTTAAAACAGCATTCATTTATTATTTCAAAATTTTACCTATTCATGAAATCCAGGGAAGACTTAGTGTGTCCTCTCTCTAAGGTTTCAACTAGCCTTGAATTTTATCAGAGGCCCAACTGGGCAAACAAATTTGTTTCACTCTCCTTCACGTCATAGTCAAAACTGACATCATCGGGAAGTGGAACAGAGGGTTTGCTTTCTTACTGAGGGCTGGGTAGGGAGGGCTGGCTGGTTGCTGTCCTTTCTCTGCCAGGTGGCACTCCCCAAAGGACTTGTAACAGTGAGGTGGCTCAGGTCCTTAAATAAACAAGGGAGCTGTCCTTCCCGTTTACTAAGACAACATCTTTTATGACAGGAAAATCAAAGGCCTGGTTGTCATCTTTGCATTTCCTTTGATTAGGTCAACTCCTAGTTTCTACCAAACACAAAGAGGTAAAAACATGAAACTCCAGGATTCAGAAAATATGGAGACTCTGTTAACAACTGTTAGCAAGTTGAGAGCCAAATTGCAGGTCGCATCAACAAAAACATATGCGCTTTCTAACATTACTTGTTACTCTTCGATTATTCTACTTTTGTTAATCTCTTTTATTTTTAAAAATTGAGGGTCAGGAATTTTCTTTTTATCTACTCGTGTCACATTTTTTTAAAAAAGGGAGAGAGGGAAGAATTAAGAAACACAGCAAAAAAATAATTCGATTAAGAAAATGAATGAGAAAACATAAAGAACAAGGGACAGTTAAGGTGTTTTTATATCACTTCAGAGAAAAGGTAATAAGAATCTAGGTAAAGAAAGACATAATGGAAACAGGAAGGAAGAGGTTGATCGACAGATATTATGCAAGAATCTACATAAAACATGAGTTAGCAATATGTTTTGTCTCTGAGTTTACAACTCAAAATACCAAGCAATTTTTAAATGACTATAGGAGGCTAGGAAGAATGGAAGAATGAGTATATAAATTACAAACCGAAAAGCGAAAATAACAAAATATTAGAGGCCTGGAAGACTATTGTGCTTTAACTATAAAATGACAATACATTGGAATAGAAGAATATAAAAAGACCTAAAAATCCATGTATTACATGTAAAGAAACTGTGTCCAAAGATATCTGATGAACCTGATGGTCACATAACAGCCAGGGTAACACTCAGGATCCAATTTAAAACTTTCCCATGTTTTTTATTGGATAATAGTTGCTTTCTACCAGTGAGTTTAAGGGGAAGGTGAGGATATAATAGACAATATTAGTCACTTTGCCAAAACTGGAACAAAATAAACTGACCCACAATGTGAAGGAGAGGATTATTTTGGTTCACAATTTCAGAGGGCTCAGTATATGGGTGATTGATTGTAAGGCAGAAAAAGAATGGGGGAAGGGTTTGGCAGAGGAAATCTGCTCACTCCATGGCATCCAAGAAGCACAGAGAGAAAGGGAAAGAAGTGGAGACAAGAAATAATCTTTCCAGTTCACACCCATGACCTACCTCCTCACCTATGCCCTACTTCCTAACAGCACACTTGGCCAAGGGCTAATCCATGGACTGACCCACTAGTGAGCATACATCTTCCATCATCTAGTTACCTCCTCAAAGCCCCACCTCTGAATACATGAAGCTTTTGAGGGGGACATTTCAAATCTAAACCACAACAGAAATCACAAATTATAAAATTATAGAGGTAATATAAATGTGATTTGGGGAAGTAGCTGCACAACAGGAAAAGGATGAGGGTCATTTGTGTAGAGATAAAATACTAGGTTACATTTCTAAGAGAAAAACACAGACAGAAAGATAAGTGATAAACTCCAGCAAGATTCATATTTTGGAAACATAAATAATAGCCAACACAGATAGACTTTAAAAGACCTGAAGACATCAAATATTACCTTTTTTAAAGTAACTAGTAGTTTGGGGGTGTAATATTTTAGGCAACTTTACTCAGAAAAAGGGGAAAAGTTCAACTAAGAAAAAAATTATGTGATTTTAATTTTAAAAATCCTCTTTTATTTATCGTAAAATCTATCATTCTGAAATTAAAGGTATTGAAAAATAAACCATGACTATTTGGTAATAATAAATTCCTTCTAAGACTAAACTATTTAATGACAGTTCATAAGATGAAGATAATTTGGTTGTTTATTAATAAGATGCAAGTTGCTTCCTTAATGAATCATTTTAATCAGTGATCCATCAGTTAATCAGTGTTAATCAGCGTTTCATTACTAAATAAGGACCTCATGATGAGGTGGACAAACTCCTAGTACTGCATGACTAATAAGCAGACATCATTTTTTTCAAAAGAGTTTTCATTATTAAGGCTTATAATATTCAAAATTTGGAAGCTGATTTTCTCTAGGTTAGCAGAATCCAGTAGCATCATGAGAGAAGTCTAGCATTTGCCATCAGTGGCTTCATAGATGTACATAATCATTATTATTTTTGCAACTCCATCAAGTACAATGACCTGGAAAATAGTGCTATTTATTTTAGGTAAAACAATAGCTTGAGAAAAAAGGTTTTTATATTTGTTTAGGTTTTATTTTCTCACTTATAAAATTGTATTTTATATATCATATCTCAAAAATGAGATTCTAGAATGTGGGGATTAAAACTAAACTGATCTTAGCAGTTAATCAGTCATTCTCTTCTTCCCATATGTCAAGACTATTATATTTGGCTTTGAGCATCACATTGTAAGTCTTGCACACATAATATCCCATCCGGGTTTCTGGTAACCAATGTGCCTACATTTACTAATTTTGGTGAATCTTCCTCCTGTAAAATACTTTCAACACCAGGCCCCACCTCTATCAGTAGACCTAGAATCAATCTTTGGCACTTTAACAGAGGCTTAAAAGGCATACTATGTGGTGCATTTATGAGTTTGTATCTATAGCTGTTCTCCAGGCCACTTACCTGACTATGCTTAATTACCTATGCTTCATTTTTTTGTTGTTTGGGGAGGCTTACACAATTTCAGGTGATATTCAAAATCTTTTTTTGAGCTGTCAAAATTATGTTCTAAGTGATTTACATTATTTTGTGCATGAAAACAGAGATATTACAGACTATGTTTTAAAAATTTATATGACTTTTAAAGAGAAACGATGTTTCAAAGAAGTAATATGTTTGCAGTAGCCATTTCATGTCCAGAGATCAAGGGTATTTGAACTTTTCATCTCTCAGTTATCAGAAAAATTTCTAGATCTGAAAAGGATTTGGGGGGATTAGATTCAAGCAGAAAGTTTTGTCCTGAATTTCAAAGAAGGAAAACTTGAAGCAGAAAAAAGAATGGTAGAAAATCACTGATCATCTATGACTTCATTTAACTTTTTGTAAAAGATAGAGTTATGTTTTTTTCTCAAAAAGTACTCATTTGCTCATGGGAACAAAGCACTTGTTATCAAATAAAGATACTGATAACTAAAATAAGATAGTAGAGTTCTCTAAGATATAAAATATTAATGGCTAAGCAGTCCACACTTTTTAAAAGGAAGAAATGCAACTGTGGAACATGTAGAACAAATTCAGTAACGGAAGAAATTTCTCACAAGTGTTATGAATGGTGTGATCAAATATCTAATTAAACGTAATCTATTCCTACAAAGAAAAAAAAATCCTAGCATAAAAGCATCCTATGCTGGACATATTTTCCTAATATCATATATTATACAAATCAAAGAGACACTTGTTTAAGAGGCTGTTCAAAACTCAGATAAATAAATAAAGCTCATTGTTTATACTGGCACTCTTACTGGTCAAACTTTAGGACTTGGAAGACTATTAAAACAATTCCTATCAGGAAATTTGAATTAGCATAGAGCACAGACTCTTTTAAACAGTCATAGTTCATTAAGAAAATTGTGCCTGCAGCTCCTCTCTTCAAGAACATGTACATATGCAAGACTTGTTGTTTTATTTTAAGACATTTCCTATGTTTAAATAACATTACTTTTTGAAACGTTAACCTTCATTGATCCTTTGCCAAAGGACTCAAAATTAAAGAGCCACAAAATATTATTAATCTGTAAACTATAAACTGGGACTGATTGATCTAATTTTGAATAGTTTCCTTTGATTTCATTCAGCAGATGATCCTGTCTAGAATTGTTTTGTTCATCAGTTTTGTGAAAATTTTTTAAAAATAATTTTTATATAAATAGTGGTTTCCACCTTTGTAGGAAAAAGCCTTTTTGCTTTAACAAACCTTTTAATGATGAATAGATAAGAATAATGTTCTAGTCTAGAAATAGTTTGTACTTTTTAAGTGATGTGAGGTAACCATTTCCACACAATGAAATTAGTGGAAAAAGAAAAATATGCAAATAGTTTTAGTTATTCCATGCATCACGCTATAATAAAACAGTCCATCACATATTTCCACTGTGATCAATCTTCTATCTCTCAGGAGAAATTCACAATTTTACATATAAGCTTCCCAGACTCTCTATTTTTGTCATTCCCTATATTGGATATCATTAAAGATGAAAAAGAATAAATGTTTTATGTTTTTGATGCTTCAACTAATTTACAGATATTAGAATACAGCATAAAGACATTTAAAAGATGGGTGAGAAACAGAAAACATGAAAAATTAAACTTTAGCGTAACAGTGTAGATTCCTCTTAGTGAATCATCTTAAGCGAGCATATAATAGAAACATGATCAAAGTATGAGGAATGTATTTCCAAAAGAATACTGATGCCTGGGAAACAAAAATAATATTCAGTGGGGAACAAAAATAATATTCAATCTCATTAGCAATCAGAAAAGATAAGCAAAAATGCCATTATATTTTCAAAACTAAACTGACAATATTTAAATTTGTCTCTCTGACTTATTTCACTTAACATTGTATCTTCAAGTTGCATCTGTTTACCTAAGAATGCCTCAAGTTTGTATTTCTTTACACACAATATGTGAAGAGTGAAATAGAAGACAGATTAAAGGGAAGTATGGAGAAGCTCAAATGCTACTACCCATACTGTTGTTTCAAAAATATTTTAATATAGTCTAATTTGATTTATTTATACTACACGTTCATTTTAGTTCATTAAAAAGAAAGTTCTGTGACACTATCTTCTTGTTTCTTCTTTGTAAAAATCATTTTGGTCATGTCTTTTAGTCTTGGTAACTACTCTGAAGCTAATTATAGATAGTATATTAACTATTGTTATTCTCTTACTATTTTTTTATGAATTTTTCTCATAAAATAAAAACATCTCCACTGACAAGCTAAAACAAATATCTGGCTTATACATGAGACAATAAGCATTCTCATGCAATGCTGATAAAGAGTGAAAATATATCTAAATGGGAAGATTCTGGTGGTTCCATCTATAGGCACTGCACAGACTAGATGGTTAAGGTGAGGGGCTGGGCAAACATCTAACTCTGTTCAGAAAGGTGGTGTGGAAACCTGGAAAAGGGCTTGAAGAAAATTAGGAAATCAGTCTGTTTCTTTGCTACTTTCCCCATCATTTTTTTTCTCCACCTCCCCCAAAGGACAAAAGATGCAGTAGTTGTCACTGTTGAGAGTAAATGTAATATATGTTAATCCATTCTCATACACTAGGAGCTCCATCTCTGAAATGACTTATAAATGAATCTCTTTGGTAAACACGAAGTAACTGAACTTGTTGTGTACAAAATGAATGGTTTTTTTAGTTAAGTTGGTTGAATCAGTACAATACACATAAAATATTATTTAGTTTCTTCTCATGGATCAGTTAAATATTTATCATGCAAAACATATACTCAGCATGTCTCATTACAGTTTAGTAAGTCCCTTCAAGAGATGTGTCTGAGAACCGTGTCATATGAGAAATTAAGAAGAAACTTTAGATAGTTCACCAGTACCAAGTTGTCTTCTGGTAGACTGATTTACAACATGGCAAAAAGTATCACGAGTAGAAGTAACATAGAAGAAAATTTTCTGAGAAAAAATGTGAGTATTTTGTAATAAAGTAGTTTACTGTTTTCTAAGCTTGACCACTACATAGAAAAAGATCATTTGTTGAAAATTTAACAATGCTGAGGATTCAAAAACATGCAAAGTTTTGTCTCTTATGGGAAATACGAAAGGAGAAAAGTAATATGAAAGAGCTATTAGAGAAGAGGAAGTGAACAAGGAGGAGGGAAAGGAAAAGTTTAGAAAGGGAAAGAGGTGGGAATGATCTAAGTATGTTATATGCGTGTATGAATGTTCTAAAATGAAACCAATTAATTTGTTTAACTAATCTATACAATCAAAACATTTTAAATGCATTGTCTGTACACAAGCATTTATAGTCATGCTTTCTTTTTACTTACCGTTTTCAAGAAAATGATTAATTCGGTGGCTCTGAAATCAGAAATTGGGTGCAGAAAGAATTCAGATGGTACTTATTAAATACTATCCATTTGATAGAGTGGCTAAGGTACTGACCCTATTTTGTAATGATAATGTTTATGCTGAAGCATTTTTGTTCTAACAAAATTTCTCACATAAATTTTTAGAAAGAATCTAGCAGGAACCATCCACCTTTAATTTATCTAAGTTACAGTACAAATTCTTTGAACTTTTTAATTGAACAACTTTAAACTTAAATTTTCTCAAATATATAAATGTTAAACATTTTCTCCTGGGTCAATATCAATGACTAGTATCCAGCAAACTTGATCACGTTTAAGAAAATCAACAGCTAGAAGTTTACATCCTCTATTAAAAATATTGGAGATGCTTCATTAAAATTCCAAATGAAGAGCGTTACTTTCAACTATTTTCTCAGTTTCTAAAACTGTAGCCACACAGTATCTTGAAATTTTGTTTGCTTTTTAAATTTTCTCTATTTTAAGCACATTCTTTCTTATGAGCTAGAGAAAATGACCTATTTTCTAGATAATTAAATTATATGTCAAACATTTCAGAGCTTAGATAGCAGCTAATGAGGATGTAATATTAAAATGTCAAATATGTACATATCATTTTTTCCCTCTTCCTGCCACTGAAACCCTCTGGTAGCAACTATAATGATCTGCTTGGGCTTCAGTCCATTGTTCCCTTTCTTTGTTCATATTCAGTAATTTCTCCTCAAAACTGTACTTTACTGAGGGAAAGTAAATTTTCAAAGCAGTGTTCCACTTGGAAATAAATCCTACTTGTATGACAGCAAAGACATATTAGGGGAGTAAATCTGACAATTTGTAACTTTCCTCATTTATTTCCATCTTCACAAAGTGCCATATAAATACTCGAGAATGTTTTTGCTGTGTGCCTGTTAGGCAAGTTTTTTCCTTTATAAATTATTGTGACTGCCTTCCTATGGATAATACCAGAGAGGATTTTAATCTGCCTAGTAGCTTCTTTGCTACTCAAACAGGGAGTTAGAAGGAAAATACAGGTGAGTCAGCACTGAGTCACTGAAAACAAAGTCGCTAATATGGTGAAGGACATTAATGTCTGAAGGCCAAAGGCAGTTTTATTATCATTGGCACTTGAAAGAAGTATGCAGTATGAGATAATATGTTGAGAGAAACATATTCTTTCTGATTCCTGTTAAAGTTCAAATTAAATTTACATGAAAAAATTGTTATTGGCATGCAGTGTGCAATAGGATGAGGATAGAACCATCACCAGGAAATGTCCCATGAATGGGTATCATAAAGGGAAATAAAGTATGTAATTCAGACTCTCACAATGGCCATAATTGCTTTGTTATTGTTTTTAAGTGCTTGATCAGTCTACTATATGAGATAATTACGATTTTAATACTCTTTGACATGATGTTATACTCAAGTGTGCAGTGCTAGTCCTCCTGTCAACCGTCAGTTTATTAAAAATAATTTGTAACTATTGCTACACTTGGAACCTCTGCATGAAAACAAGAATGTGACATTGTGTGGTTCTTCACTAAGCCAGTAAAATTTATCAGTGGTGATGAAGGGTGTGTGAGCATTTTTTGTGTTTCTCAGGTCACTGTCAAGGTAATTGTATTCTTGATGTTAAAATAAACTGAGTGCTATTACTTCAAGTGACAGGAAGGAAATCTTTATGAAGTGATGATCCAGTATTTAGTCTTCAAGTTTCAACTGTTCAACTTGGATTTCCTTTTACTGGCATAATGTTTAATGGCTTTCACTGATCTCAGTTATCCATTCTCTTAACAAATATTTTTGAGTCCCTATTATGGGCATGGCTCTGGAGACTTAGGGTGAAGTTAGATAAACCGAGCCCCACAAGTAAACAAGTAACACTAAATTATTCAAAGAAGTGATGAGTGTTAAGCTGTATAATGAGGCACTTAACCTAGTCAGAGGGTCAGGGAAAATATCTCTGTCCAAATGATATTTAACTTGAGATTTTAGAATGAGTAAGGGTCGGCAAACAGAAGTGACGAAATGACATTAGGAAGCTTAGGCTGTGAACAAAATCTATTGTCACCTTTGATACCGTCTGCTAGACAAATATCTCTCTGATCCCTTGTTAAACTGCACCTTCTGTTAAGCTACTGGGCTTTATCTGCAGTCTCCAGTTGACTTCAGTAGCGTCTTTGGAGGGGTAAACACAGCCTCTGGGTGACTCCTTCCTCATCCCAAACTGCTGCAATGGCCTGCAAATGTGTAACCTGACAAAAGCCAGAGTGTGGTGGTGCTCTATGGGCAAACATCAAGACAGTAAAATCATGGCAGCCATGTTTTGTTGGTCAGTACCTTAATGTTGGGTTTTCTGTGATTTCTCTTAAACCTCCAACCTAGTAAGTCAGCCTCTGGAGTGGACAAAATTTTGGTGCAAATTAACTAACTGATGGTTGATTTTATGAATTAGTGTCCAGCATGCAAAAAGAAAAAAGAAAAGAAAAGAAAAGAATGTAACTTTTTGTGACATTTTATAGTACTCAGTGCAATAGCTTCAACTGGGGCTTGTGTGTGTGAGCATACTTTGGGAGAATGGGAATAAATACTGGTTTTGGTTCAATAGAAGTTTAAAAATAAGTCAATCTCCATTCTGTCTCCCTGATAACTCCATTTTTCTGTGTGTTCTAATCAAAGGCATAACTCACTTTCACTCAAACAAAATGCTCTTCCAGCTAAATCATGAGTGACAACCTGACTTGGGTTCAATCGTGGTTCAATATTGCACTGCTCACCTATCAGTTATTGGACTAGGCTGTTGCTCAGTTTGTTTTATGTACACATTATTCTGATGCACAATGATTTTAAGCATCAAAATTTCAAGTACAATGATATTCTGTCTATGTCAACAACTCTAGCAATCTCAGTCACCCATTCTTTTTTATAACCATGTACATGAACACACCCATTCCCTATGACAAGAGAGGATATTATTTATAAAAGTTTCTCTAGCATTGTGCTAATTTCTGAAGGAAATCATTTCTCCATGAAATCAATGTGAAAAATAATGTCTTTATATGGACAACTCTGATACATAATGTAGGAAAACCTACTTTCTTTCTCCTGTAATTTGTATCATATAATTAAAATGTTATACATAATTTTATAGTCTTTAAATTATGTTTACAGTCATTGTGGTAGGGCTTTAAGGAAAATTGTAATGTTATTGTATTCCATTTTTCTTTTAAACAAATAAAATTGGAGATTTTTAGTCGTAACTAACAAGTTACACACAATGATGGTAGTAGTTTGGCCAGAATTATTTCGTATCATAACGTTTCTTTATATAATAGACACTATTCCCTAAACTAGTGTACTTTGAGTGTAGGATTTTTTAAATAGATGAAACTGTGAGTCTATAAATATGCAGTTATTGTTTATACCATTTGCTGTAGTGTAGATGATTGTGTATCTGTTTCACAAAAGATATGAACCATTATCACTGACCAGTGCTCTTGAAAATTATGTCATCCACTTTCTTACTATTTAACAATGATTTTTATTTGGGTTGTTTTTGATAATGGACAGAAAATTCTCCTCTGATGTATAAAAATTATAAAAGAATATATTAATAAAAATATGTAAAGAATAAGTGATAAATGTCTTACAAGAATGAACACTTGCAAGCTGGTGAAAATTTCCCTTGCTGAAATCATTCAGTCATTTATTTGAGAGTATGATTACAGTGACAAATTGTCATAATTTTTAAAATTCTTAATTCATAATCTTTTGCATCTTCTCAAAACAACACAAACAATAAGGCCTACTGCATACTCAAGTGTAATGTCGTTTCTATAGATTGATATTGTTTTGTGCTTGCATGTTGGATAGAATTTATACCCAGAATAAAAGCAACTGTTTCATTTCAGTGACTTAGTTAAACTTGTGCCCTTTATCATTTCATCAAACTTATGCATTTTGTATTTCCCTTACATAGTTCAACAATGCAAATATTGGGTTTGCAGATAAGAATTCAATTAACATTTCAAAGAGATCAAATTAATTCCCTCTCTAACAGTTGCTTTTATTTCAGCTACAAAGTAAAACTCAATTCTGTGGAGGAAAACTGATCACAAAATCTTCCCACTTTTCTCAGAGAGAAACAGCACTGACCCTTTTTTTTTAACTGAATAGTTTTTAAACTAAAATCCTGAAATTATTGGTTTTCCTTGCTATTTTGTTAAAAAGGTTATTATGAGTAATTTTAGAGTTAACATCAGGGAATACTTGGGACATAATAATTGTACTATAAACATGATGAATAATAAAACAAAATTCAAATGAAGCATTATTTTTATAGTGCTATTGGTTATATATTTTCAACACCCAGGACATAATAATTGTAATATAAACATATTAATGAACAGTAAAACAACAAAATTCAAATGAACCATTATTTTTATAGTGCTATTGGTTGTATATTTTCAAAACTGTTAAAGAAGATCAGAAATATACCAAAGGGGAAGAGAAGTATGATTGTTTTGCCCTGGTTCCTGTTATGAAAACAGTAATAAAGCATGAGAAGAAAAGGATGTAAAAATAATTGAAGTGTGTTATGTAGAGATACCAACTACCCACATATTGAATCTAATCATTATGCACTGCAAAAAAATGTACTAATAAAGGTAAAAATTTGAAGGAAAAAATAATCATAAATTGACTAAAATTTAGCTATTTTTAAAATGATCACAATGCACTGACAATTTTAAATAATGTCAGTGACGAAGTATTTCCCTTTTCTGAATTGACCTCTCCATCAGCCTTTCCCTTCTGCTGTGACGTTGCTGAATTATAATGGATAATATTTTTTAAAGGCTAGTATTGTTTATAACCCTTAAATGATAAACTCTCATTTTATTTTTCAAAAAATAGATGTCAAATCCACTTGCAAATGGATGATTGATGGCATTTATAAGACAATTTTTTTCTCAGACATAAAGACTTTATGGTCAGCATTGCAATATTGCTTATTGATATATAAGAATTATCAACTCAGAATTAATTGAATTCACATTATTCCTTCCCAAACTAATCCTTCTAGTTACTTATTTAATACCAATTTTTTTCCTATTAGACTAGAAGATTCACAAAATAAAGAACAATGTCTACCATATTCAATGATAAAATTCTATGTTCTAGCATGGGGTATATATTCCATAAATTTTATTTAAATGTCAGAGTTAATTACTAATAATGTGTGATAGTTTTTTTATTCACTTGCCCCACAATAATCACAAACTTTCTCTTTATTAGTATGATATTGAGGTAACCTCTGAATTCTAATTTTTAGTTTATATACTTTTGTATATAAACTGTGGAACAAAAAATAAGAATTGACAATAATATCTAATATTTGTTGAGTATTTACTATACTGAGCAGTATTCTATAGAACTCACACATGTCTATTCATTTAATCTGTTTTTCCCCCAAGAGATAGGGTCTTGCTGTGTTGTCTCAACTGGCTTTGAATGTGCCATCCCTCTTCCTCAACCTCTTAAAAAGCTAAGATTAGAGATGTGTGTCACTACGCCTATTTTTATTTAATCTTTACCTTTCTTATCTTAACTTACAGAAAAATATTCTGTAAATATTACTATGAGAAATAATTATTTAATTGATAAAGCATTATAAAAATATATTAGAAAAAGTGAACAATATATTTGGAAACTAAAAACTGTGACAAAATAAGAAAGTAGAAAGGCACATCTATGGGTGGAAAAAGGCAAAGGAAGGAGTGTCTACACATGCGTATTACCTTTACAGAATAAAAGCCAAGCAGAAGGGTACGCAATTTTAATTCCAGCTACTCAGAGAGTTAAAAGAGAAGGATCAGAGTTTCAAGGCCAGCCTGTGCAAAACAGCAAGAACTTACATCGAAAAACAAAATAAATGAGATTAAGAGGAAAGTAAATTTTCTATGCTTTCTAATTTTGCTCTTCATTGCATCTATTATTTCTATATTTTCTTATCGTTTTCGCAAGTTGTGTTTTTTCTTAGAACAAATAGAGGTAGTTAAATGTATGTCTTCTTAAGGTTTTTCACTAACCCTTAAAACTATGGACATTGATGGGTTTAAAATATAAAACCTTGAGAAAGTTACCTACTTTCTTTGTGGCAGTATCAACTTTCCTAATTTGCAAGCCAGAAGAAAAATAAATATATGCTTGGATTTATCTATTTCAACTGATAATCTTTATTGATCCTTAAATTGTTATACTTTTGATTAGTGAGAACTTTTTCAAGGTGATTTCTTTTCAACATAAATGTTGATAGTGATATTTGCTGACTTCCTTGCTGTCTCATATGAAAAGATCCCATCACACCACTTTATGTATAGAATCATACAATGAATTCACTATTTCTCCAAGAAATCCTATTTTCACAGAAAAGAATTTGAAACAGCAAAATTTTTTAACATTTCCTTTGTTCATGGCACTACGTTACACTTTATCAAAACTGTAATGTGCCCTGTTTTTAAAGAATATACAATCTACCTAATAAGACTTAAATTAAATTCAATAATGTTTGAATTATAAAATAAATACAGAGGTCCAGGAATGTAGCTCACCAGCATAGCACCTGTCTGGCAAGCGCAAGGTCCTGAGTTTGATTCCCGGCACACACACACACAAACACACACACAGACACACAAAGCAAATGTAAGTGTTTAAAATGTGGACAATTTCACTTTGAGACTGAGTTTTGACCTTGTGACTTGTTCAAAACATAATGGTATTCATAGTGTAGTGAGAAAAAATGAAGGTTAGTTCAAATCAGGCTGACCAGGAAAAGATTTAGGAAACAGATGAGCTAACTCTCAAGGGGTGGGAGAGATTAGAAGTGTAAGTAATGAAAAAACTAAAAGTATCCCAGATATGTAGAGTCATGAAACATACCAGAATTACATTCTAGAGCTTGTAAATATGTATTTTTGGTTGATCAGATATTGGAATACAGAAATAATGGCCTAAAGAAGCATGAAAAATTATAACTAGACAATACCAACAGCTTGGATGAAAATAAATCAATGATAATGATTTTACTTGATGAACAGTTTTATTGGTTAGGATAAAACTGGGTTACTATAGTAAAGAAATTTCGGGTTCAAATTATTGAGACCTGAAAACACTAAAAATTTTCTTGTGAAACAGATCTGAGGTGAGAGGTTCAGGTTTGTGTAGTAATTCTGCTCCTGACAGTCATTTTAACGACTGGGTCTCTTCCAAAGTGTTGTTATACTGTCCATTGTGGCAATGATGTCATCTGTATCGTCAAAGCAGTATCATCCAACGTCTGGGTTCTAGCCAGAAAGGAAAGAAACAATGTTGCAGTAATGATGTCTTAAGTCCCAGGAAAGTATGTGGCATGTGTCGCCTCCACTCATAGTCTACCGGTAGGAACACGCTCTTGTACCAAAAATAATTACAAAGGAGGTAGGTAGATACAGACAACCTGGAGAGTAAACAGATCTGTCTATAATTCTGTTACTATCAAAGGGAAAGTAGATTTTCATGAAGAGTTTGTAAGTGCCAAACACCAATTTCCCCTCTGACTCTTTTCTACTTCATGTGTTTTCGTATTTTTCAAAGTTTCATTTCTTTCTGCTGGCCTGTCTGTTTCTACAATAAACCTATTTCATTGTCCTTCCTACCCTGAATATTTTAACTAAGTTTAGCAGCCAGAGTCCAGGCAGGGGACAAAAGCCACACCAGTGACTTGAATATAGGAAGTACACTAAAATTATCAACTAGTAACAGCCAATGCCAAGGAACAAAGATAATTTCAAAGAATCCAGACATAACAGATACAAGGAGCAGTTACTACTGCAAGGTTTGAAGAAGAAAACAACAACAAAAAAATGAAGCTAAAAGCCCTTCATTCCCCACTTCCTATCTCACCATTCAATACTGAGACCCAGGCTTTATCGAGGAGGGTATAGCTGGGGTTGCTGGATGGCAGCGATTGCTCAGGTGAGGCAGCCTATCGCTAATGAGCAGCAAGCTGTCTGCCAGCAACTCACTGAAAATTACTGGAAAGTTCCTGCCTGGGAGTTTAGTAAACTCACTAGAAAGTTTTCTCACAGGAAATTGGGTAAAATATGTTGAAAAGTAGGTACCACTTCCTGTGGCAGCAAGAATTAGAAATCATAAGGGAACCAAAAAGAGAATCTCTTTTTCCTGCAGTGTCTCCCAATACACACACATACACACACACATACTGTTCAAAAACAAAGCTTAACATTCTGCCAGCTGGTGGAAGAAACATGTCTATGGTCCCACTCCAGTCTCATTAAACAGGCCAAGGAAAGATAGATTTGAGGCTACGTGGCAGTAAGTCGGTATCTGGCACACTGGACGGACATGCTGTGAAAAACATAGGATAAGGTGTTTGTTGTTGCGTTACAATAAGGTTCCTCATTATAGAACTGAAACAGAAAAACTGGCATAGGTTTGCCTTTCAGTACAAACAAGCCCAAAACTCAGCAAACAAGGTCATTTTTATTTCATGGGTAATTCTGATTTGATCCATTCTGATTTGATCTTTAATTCCCTACTGTGTTTTAATTAATAGTCCTCAATAACACCTCATCCTTATGCACAGTAAGCCTGAAAGGAAATACTGTCAATTGGCTAAACAATAATGAAAATCCACTCTCTCATAATCTTAGCTAAAGAAGTATTTGGATTTGTTTTTTCCCTATTTTCACACAGGTGTCTGTTTCATGGAATTGCTTGTGACCAACTCCTCAGTGACCCTGTCATTATCAGTGTGAGTAGTGAGAAAACAAAAACCAAAGCTGCAGATGTGTTCCTAGAGCCATCTGGCTCCTTTGGAAGGTAACTCACTTACCTAAAAATAATCCCATGCATATGGGCTTCCCCCTCCCTTCATGTAACATACTCCTAAAAGTGTTAACACTTTGTTCCGTTGAGTTTACAAGGAAAAGCATTTCTCTTATGCACACTGTTCTTTTGTTAATATTCATCTGTAGTATCTGAGGAAAAGAAGCAGCTCTCAGACATCCTCGCAAACAGGAAAAATCTGTTGATGAGATTTTTTTTTTAAATCAAAAACGTTCCTTCAGGCACAGTCAATCAGCAAGTGTATAAATGTGTGTGTGTGTGTGTGTTTCTTTTAAGTAGCTACACAATGTCAAATTTGAAGTAGCAATGTAGAGTTTGATTCTGAACTGATTTCTTCATATATACAGTTCAAAAGGCAAATTTCCAAAAGGCTATGATCATCTTTGACATTTTTTTTGCTGGGTATAAGTCTACAATTATTGCAAATTTGAATCCTTCAAGCATGGGCATTGCAATTTATCCAGTAGATAAAATAATCTAAGACACATATTAGGCCCTCATCCATCATTTTGTTTTGTTGTTTGATTGAATAAGAATAGAGACAATTTAACACTGTGAGAGCAATGCTACCCAGTGCTGGACAGGTGTGGGGTAATTGCCATTTCATCCCAGAATTCCCCCTCCAGAATCAGTGTGGGAATTAACTTATTTTTAAATCATAACCTTCTTATCCTACGAAATGTTGATGTCACATGATGTTCAAGTAATATGCATCTGCACCACCTGAGTGGTCTTAAGCTAGCCACGGGCTTAAGTAGCATGACCCTATAATAGCATAAGCAATCTCCATAAGGCTACACATATTTAGGACCACCCAGGGTAAGGGTCTGTTCTCATATAAACTGCTTCCTAAATCCTCAAACTAAATATACATGACATATTCAATGCATAGGACTTGCTTGTATTCCAAATATCAGTTCTATGTTACTGAAACTGGTGTACAAAAGAAACTATTGATTTTATGGTAGTCTATAATTTTACCTGGTATACTTATATCATAAATTTTAAAGATGATGCCACTTTATATTTTTAGCTTGTCAAAGTGTTTTCATATAGCTTAGAAGTAAGAGCAAAGTGGAGAAACAGCTGTCCCTTGTTATTTTGTTTCCTGAATACAAATAGTCTTAAATTGCTGTAAATGGAAAGGCTGGAATGAATTCAAACACTGCTTGTTTAAATACACTCGGACTGATGTTTGTGTGTTGGAAGCTTTGAAAGGGGCAGCTTTGGAAGACACCACGCATCTACTTATTGCATATGACAATATATGGATATGGTTCCTCTCTGGATTATTAGGGAGAGTTGCATTTGTATCATTCAGAAATTTTTATGACAGTAAATCACAGAAGATTTGAACTAAGATATCTGAACTGATGCATTAAATCTTGGAGCTTGTTGTGACTTTTATTCTAAATCATATTAGGAAAACAAAAGTCCTATTGGTCTAACATATTTAACTCAAATTCAGGCAAATATTTTAGATCTTCATAATAACTGAGATGGAATGAATATCTTTACTGTTTCTTTTTGACTTTGGAGCACTTACTCTGTGAAAAATTAGTCTATATGTAAAGATGGAAAGAAAGTGATTAACTTGTTTTCCCTCTATAACCCAAGAGTATAAGGTAAGCCATATTATCAGGATGTTCAAAATAGAGTTTTATCCATTATCCTTATCGAATATATGGAATTCTAAAAATTGTTTGGCAAACATATTTTCCTATATTTGAGGAAACAGTGGAACAGGAAGTCTAAGAACCTTGACCAAGATCATAGATACAACATTGGTGATAGACTAATCAGTCTGTCCCTGAGGTTCAGAATTGCAGTCTAGTGTTTTTAATGATAAAACCATTTCAAAACTCAGTTCAAGGAATGTCTCTAATTACTGTACTAGTTCATGAGAGTAAGTCATTCAAACTTCCTCTGAAGTCCATTGCTACACCATTACTAAATATTACAGAAATACTTTATTGTTTGACCCACTCAGAAATGCCTTGCCTAACACATGTGTGGGAAAAAAAATTATACTCAGTCTTTTAAAGTTAAAACTGCTGAGATTTTACTATTTCACAGATAACCTTAAGATTATAAAGGAACAGAACCAAGTAAGCAGAGGAAGGTAAAAGACAGAATCATTGCAAAATCAAGGTTATTCATTGGACAAAGAAATAGTAAACTGTGAGTTGAAGGTCTTAAAGAATAGTAAACGAAAGATTAGGGTTAATTGCTCTTTCCCCCATCACAAATCTAGACAAAAAATGCAGCACAATTACATCTTTAAACATGATCAAAAGCTACATATAAACAAAATTCTGTCTGCAGTACTGAGACTCCTAAGTTCATATTTTGACTTCCCACTGAGCCTTCAGATAAGTCAATGAACCTCTAAGTCTCAGGTTCTTCTTTAACTTGTGGCTCTGAAGATTATATCTGATAAAAAAGTTCCTATCTAGTAAAAACCTGGCATATAGTAGGTGTTCAATAAGTATTTATCTTTATATTATTTTATCCATATTATAATTATGTATTAAAATAACTTTATTAAATTGATACTTTTTTGACATTTGCATATCACATTTCTCCTTACTCTCCAATCTAGACTTACACACACATAATTATTTTTCTTTTATTCATGACACAAACTCGATGCTCATTATACAGTGTGGAAAAAGAACACAATGAAATAAAATCTGTTAATGATTAGAGCACAGGCTGTGCATGAGTGAAAGTCACAAGCCACGTTTGAAAGGTCATCCATAAATTAATTTCTTAAACACACTCTCCCAATATTGGGAGATGATTTTCTAGGTTCTGTTATGTTATTACATATTCACTTTCATAACAAAAGTCTACTTATGGGGACCTGTTTTTCCATATAACTGATACAAAATATATCTAAATTTGTCTGGTCACCTGGATATTTTTATCCTTTCTTGGGCTTTGTGTTGTATCTAGTTCTTATATCATTCAGTTTCTTTCTAATAAACTTAAGATTTCCATTCTTGTCAGAAAATACAATAATTGTATTTCTTTTTCCAGGGTAAAAACCTTTCCTTTTCTAAAACTATTTATCTCCTTTGACAACGTGCTGCCCTTGCACCCCTTTCTCTTCCTTTCTTCTATATTCTACCATTTCATATGATCTTTGTAGTATATGTCTGTGATACACAATAATGACATTCATCTTTGGAAACTGATACATGTGTATAACATATCTTCATATTTATACCTCACTTTCCAACCAGGTTTGTCTCTTTCTCCTCACAAAAATTTCATTTATTTTTCGTGTCTATTAAAGACCCTTTTGAATCCTGCCTCATCTAAATCGTTTGTTTAGTCTTGTCCCCCAACAGCCAACTCACATAGCACATACTTGTGGATTTGCCAGCTTCATCTTTAATCTCCAGCCTGATATAACCTCATTTTCTCTAGATATTGTACTAAATTGTCTTCTCAAAAGTGCTACTAAATAATAAACTCACTTGTGTCTCTTTAGGCTACATCTCAGTTGATCTCCCTAACACATTTAACAACCTCTCTTTATTCCTTCTTACAAATCTTCCCTTGTATAATACTCCCAATACATTTTCTTCCCTCATTTCTGTATTTCTTTGGCATCTTCACAGTCTCTTTTCATGACATTCTCCTGTGTATGCTTTATTTCCTAGACACTATTTTAAGCCTTCTTCTTCTTTTGTTTTCTGGACATTATTTGTCCTCTTCTGCCTGTCTCTCCTGAGCTTCCAGTTAGATCACACAATGGCTTTCAATACATCTACCACGCAACATATTCCCTTGTGCATGCTCTTCTTTTGATATTACCTCTCTATATTCATGAATCTTATTGTGCATCATCCTTTTCTTCTCTTGTCATAACTGCTTAGGCCTCAAGTCTTCTCACTGTTACTTCAGAGGTGTCTGTTCTCTGTTGTGTTAGTTAGTTTTTCTCAGTGTAACAAATACCTGAGGTAATCAACTTGACAGGAGGAAACATTTATTTGGGTCTTGCTTTTGAGGCTTCTGCACATGGTCAGCTGACCATGTTGCTTTGGGCTCTGTAATGAGGCACTACATCTTGCCACGAACGCACAGCAGAGAAGCTGCTGACCCCAGGACAATGTGGAAGCAAATAGAGGAAGAGAAGGGACCAAGACCCTCTTGTTCCCTTCAAGAGTGTCCCCAATGACTTAATTTCTTTCCTCTGGGGGCCAACTCCTTAACTTTCCACCACCTCCTATAGTGCTATGGACTGTGCCCCAGCCTTCAGCACACGGGCCTGTGGAGGATCTTCCAGATCCAATCAGCATTCCTTGGATTCCATATTTGCTGGTATTTTCAGTCTTTCTCACATGGCTCTCCTTTTCTACTCTTTTTTCCCCAATCCATCTTAGTAGCACCAACAGAATATCCTCTCCAAAACAAAAATCCAGTATCATCTGCTACTCAAAAAAATTATTTGCTCCTTACTGCTTATGTAATAAAATTTAATATTTTAACACTTTCCACAATGAGGACGTCATCACTTCTCACATCCTCTTGGCAATCCAATTTTGTTTTTCTTGTACTGAAGATAGAATCTAGGACCTTTGCATTGACCTTTTTCCCAATCCCTTTTTATTTTTGAGAGAGGCCCTTGCTTAGGCTGAGCTCAAACTTCTGATGATGCTGCCTCTCAGACTGCAAGAATTATAAGCCTCTCACACTGCAAGAATTATAAGTGATCACTACAGTGCTTGCCTCAGTACAAATATTTTTGATCAATTTCTCACCTCTGTGACTGCCTGAACTGTGTTCATTTTTCATCTCTATGTTATATGCTGTCTTCAAAATATGCAGATCACCTTGCATATGCCATTAGAATTGCTTCTGCAGCTTGTATTCATTTATATTCCTAACACTCATCACAGTGTGTTCAGATCCTCTTCAGCACATTTTGTGTCCAGTTACTACATGGAGAATGCAAAATATCATCCAAAAATGCAATGCATATCTAGAAGCGTGCCAAGTCAAAAATATTTGGCAGGGTAGTAAGATTACTTAAACATTATTGTAAATTTGTATAGTGTTATATTTTTAGTGATAATATTACTTGATATGATCCTATTTTTATTTTAAAGAGAATAAAAAAAATCAGAACAAAGCAGATCAGAACAATGCAAGCAACACAGGACTTCAAAACAATACACCAGGAAATCAACAGTGGCTACCATAATGAGTCTTGTTTTCTTTGAAATAGTTGACCATATCTTCAGATACAATAAAATCAAACAAAACAAAATAGTACAAAACTAATCAAAGCAAAAGAGTGAAAGCATGATGGGCCTTCAAAACCAGACAATAGGAAACCAACAATAGTTACCGTAATGTCTCTTGTTTTCCTCAAAATAGCTGTCCATACCTTTACATATTGAAATCAAATAATAAAAAATGGACTAAAACCAATAAAAAAAGAATAAAAGCATTCTTAGACTTCAAAACAAGATGCTATGAAATCAGCAATGTCTATCATAATGTCTTGTTTTCTTCAAAGTTGCTGTTTATACAATCACACATAATAAAATCAATTCTTGTAAATTCTTTAGGAGAAGTTTCAGTCATTTATAAGCCTATGCATATATATCTGTCCTTTCTGTATTAGAGGAAAAAACAAAACAAAATACAAGAAAAACGAAAAGCAAAAGAAACAAATAAATAACAGTAAGAAAGAACCCAAGACAAACACTATAGGTTTCACAACAAGGTGGTAGGAACATAAAAAGGTCACTATTTTGCTTAGTTATCTTCAGAAGAGTTACTCAGATTACCAGATATAGACTTGCAAAATTGATCTTTCACAACAAGGTGGTAGGAACATAAAAAGGTCGCTATTTTGCTTAGTTATCTTCAGAAGAGTTACTCAGATTACCAGACATAGACTTGCAAAATTGATCTTATCCTATGAATGTTAACTGTTTTCTTCCAAGAACTGATAGATTCAATAGTACAATCATCTCAGCTATCCTCAGTCTATATTTACGAATTTATCTTTTTTCTTTTCCCTTCCTTCTTTTCTCCTTTTCCCTATTTGCGTTATTTTTTCCCCTCTGAGCAGTTTCTTACACATTCGCAATATTTATTGAAGATTTTATATCTTACTTACTTTCAGTTTCTTACACTAGGAAAACAATATGGTATATACATGTATGAGTTTGATCTATTTCACTTATGAGTATGGCCTCAAGTTGCATCCATTTACCTATAAAAGCCTCAATGTGATCCTTCTTTATAGCTGAGTCATACTCCATTGTATAAAAATACCACATCTTTTTTTATGCATTCCTCAATTGATGGGCATTTGGGTTGTTTCTAAATTTTAACTATTACAAATTGTGCTGCTTTAAACATGGGTGCACATATATCACTGTGGTATGATGTTTTCAGTTCTTCTGGGAATATGCTTAGAAGCAGAATAGTAGGGTCAAATGGGACTTCCAATCCCAACTTTTTGAGGAACCTCTAGACCGATTTCCACAGTGGTTGCACCAGTCTATACTCCCACCAACAGTGCAGAAGAGTTTCTTTTTCCTCACAACCTCTCCAGCACTTGTTATTGGTGGTTTTCTTGATCCTGGCCATTCTTTCTAGAGTTAGATGAAATCTCACCATTGTTTTAATTTGCATTTCTCTAATGACCAATGATGCTAAACATTTTTTCAAGTATTTATTTGCCATTTGTGTTTCTTCAGCTGATAAGAGTGTATTCATCTCAGATGCCCATTTTTAGATTGGGTCTTTGAATTTTGGGAGTCTGATTTTTTAAATTCTTTATAGGTTCTAGATAGAAGTCCTTTGTCTGAGGGACAGTTAACTAAGATTTTCTTCCCAATTCTTGGGTTTTCTTTTCACTCTGTTGGAGATTTTTTTTTGACACGCAAAAACATTTTAATAAAATGAGATCCCAGTTGTTGACTCTGGAAAGCATTTCCTGTGCAGTTAGATTTTTGTTCATGAATTCTCTGCCTACCAATATATCTTCAAGATTTCTACCGATTTTGTCTTCCAGCAGATTTAGTGTTTCTGTTTTAATATTTAGATCTTAGATCTATTTTGACTTTAGTTTAGTGCATGGAGATAGGCATGGATCTAGTTTTAGTTTATGGCATATGGAAAGCCAGTTTTTCCAGCACCACATATTAAAGAGGCTACCTTTGTTCCAGTGAACATGTTTGACCCCTTTGTCAAAGATAAGGTGGCTGAGTATGTTTATAGTTGTGGCTGTATCTTCTAATCTATTCCATTGATCTTCAGGTCTGTTTTTATTCCAGTACCATGCTGATTTTATCACAGTAGCTTTGTAATATAGTTTCAAGTCGGGGATTGTGATGCCTCCTTCCTTGCCTTTGTTGCACAGAATTGCCTTTGCTATTCAAGGTCTCTTCTGGTTTCAGATGAATTTTAGGAATGATTCCTCTAGATCTGTGAGGTATGCTAATGGTATTTTGATCAGGATTACATTAAATCTGCATATCCCTTTTGGGAACATGATCATTTTTCACAGTGTTGGTACTTCCTATCCATGATCAAGGAATGTCTTCCTCTTTTGTGAAATTCTCATCAATTTCTTTTTTCAGAGTACTGTAATATTTACTGAATACATCTTTTACTTCCTTCGTTAGATTAATTACTAAGTATTTCATTTTTTTGGATACTATTTTGAAGGGTGTGATTTCTCTTACATCTCTCTCAGTGAGTTTGTTGTTTGTGTACAGGAATGCTATTGATTTTTGGGTGTTGATTTTGTATCCAGCTACATTACTGAATTTGGTTATTATATCTAGAAGTCTTTCAATGGATTTTTGGGGGTCTTCTATGTAGAGTATCATATCATCTGCAAATAATGATAATTTACCTTCTTCCTTTCCTATGTTTATTCCTTTTATTTCTCTCTCTTGTCTAATTTCTCTGGCTAGTATTTCCAGCACCATATTGAATAGAAGTGGTGATAATGAACAGCCTTGTCTTGTTCCTGATTTTAAAGGGAAAGCTTTCAATTTTTGACAATTTAATATGATGCTGGCTATTAGTTTGTTATAGATGGCTTTTATCAGACTGAGGTAAAGACCATTTATTCCTATTTTCCATAGGGTTCTTATCATGAATGAATGTCGACCTTCATCAAAAGCTTTTTCTGCATCTATTGAAATCATTTGATTCTTATCTTTGGCCCTATTGTTATGGTGTATTATGTTTATTGATTCATGTATGTTGAACCATCCCTGCATTCCTGGGATGAATTCCACTTGGTTATGGTGTATAATCTTCTTGATAACTTGATGTATTCTGTTTGCCAGTATTTTACTGAGGTTTTTTGCATCCATGTTTATTAGGGAGATTGGCCTGTATTTCTTTTTTGGTTGGGTCTTTCTCTGATTTTGGTATGAGGGTAATGCTTGCTTCCAGGAATGAGTTAGGGAGAATTGCTTCCCTTTCAATTTCATTGAAGGGTTTGAGGAGTGCTGGCACTCAGTCTTCCTTGAATTTCATGTAGAATTCAGCTGTGAATCCATCAGGACCTGGGCTTTTCTTTGTTGGTAAGGTTCTAATTACATTTTCAATTTCATTAACTAAAATTGGGTTATTCAGCAGTTTTATATCTTCTTGATCCAGCTTTGGTAAGTCATATGTTTCTAGGAATCAGTCCATTTCTTCTGTGTTATCAAACTTATGAGAGTAAAGGTTTTCAAAGTAGGTACTGATGATCTTCTGTATTTCCACAGAGTCTACAGCAATTTCACCCTTTTCGTTTCTTATTGCATGAATTTGAGTTTTTTCTTTCTTTTTTTTTAATAAGACTGGCTAGGAACTTATCAATTTTATTTATTCTTTCAAAAAACCAACTCTTTGATTCATTAATTCTTTGTATTGTTTGCTTTCTTTAGTCTCTATTGTGTTAATTTCTGCTGTGATCTTTATAATTTCCTCCCTTCTTTTGGCTTTGGGCTTGACTTGTTCTTCTTT
This sequence comes from Dasyprocta punctata, assembly GCA_004363535.1. NCBI lineage: Eukaryota > Metazoa > Chordata > Mammalia > Rodentia > Dasyproctidae > Dasyprocta > Dasyprocta punctata. The sequence goes on along the minus strand of RJWM01002997.1, from coordinate 42,536 downwards.
TTCTAGATGTTTGAGGTGTTGCATCAGGTTGTTTATTTGTGTTCATTCTGTTTTCCTGATGTGGGACTTCATTGCAATAAATTTCCCTCTGAGCACTATTCTCTTTGCATCCCACAGGTTCCAGTAAGTTGCATTTGTGTTTTCATTTACTTGTACGTATTATTTAATTTCTTCTGTGATCCATTGATTGTTCAGGAGTGTATTATTTAACTTCCATGTGTTTATGGAGTTTTTGCAGTTATTTTGTCATTAATTTCTAGTTTCATGGCACTATGATCAGATAATATACATGGGATAATTTTGACTCTTTTGTATTTACTTAAGCTTGTTTTATGGGCTAGTATTTGATCTATTTTAGAGAATGTCCCATGTGAAGCTGAGAAGAATGTATATTCTGTTGTTGTTGGGTAGAGTACTCTGTACATATCTACTAAGTCCATTTTTTCACAAATTTGATCCAGTTCTGTTATTTCTTTGCTGATTTTCTGTCTAGTTGATCTGTCTCTTTGTGTCAATGGAGTGTTAAGCTCCCCTATTATAATTGTGCTATTGCTTATTTGATTTTTCATTTCTATTCTTATTTTTTATATAGCTGGGTTCTCCCATGTTTGATGCATATATTTTTAAGATTGGTATTTGTTCCTCTTGCAGGTTTCCCCTAACTAGTATGTAGTGACCTTCTTTATCTCTTTTGATCATTCTTTAAAGTTTGCATTGTCTGCAAACAGAATACCTACCCCTGCTTTTTTGGGGATTCCTGTTGCATGAAGTAATGTTTACCATCCTTTGACTTTCAGTCTCTAAATTTCCTTTTGGGTTAATTGGGTTTCTTGTATACAGCATATGGTTGGATGTTGTTTCTTGATCCAGTCTGCCAGTCTTTTTCTTTTAATTGGTGAATTGAGGCCATTTACATTAATGGTTATAACTGATATACATTGGCTTATTTTTGTCATGTTATCTTTCTGCTGTTGGTTCTTTACCTTTTCCCTCTGGTTAATTGTTTGCCCTGCTTAATGTATTTTTTTTTCTGTTGGTGTTCTTGGAGTCATAGTTATTTTTATGTCTATCTAGAATATCCGTCAGTATACTTTGCAGGTTTGGTTTGGTGGTCATGAAGTTCTTCAGCTTTTTTTTGTCATGGAAGCACCTTATTTCTCCATCAATTTTGAAGGACAGTTTTGCAGGGTACATCAATCTGGGTTAGAATTCATTTTCCTTTAGGATATGAAATACATCACTCCATGCTCTTCTTGACTTCATTGTTTGTGTGGAGAAGTCTGTTGCGATTCTTATGGGCTTTCCTTTACAGGTGATCTGTCTCTTTTCTCTAACAGCTTTTAATATTATATTCTTATGTTGAATTTCTGAAATGTTGATTATTATATGTCTGGGTATGTATTTATTTTGGTTATGGCTAATTGGAGTTCTATATGCTTCACTTATCAGTTTGTCAGTTTCCTTTCCCATGTTTGGGAAAATTTCAGCTATTACTTCTGTAAATAGTCTTTTGATATCATTTGTGTTGTCACATTCTTTTTGTTAACACCTGTGTATCATATATTGTTTTTCTTTTGCATCATCTTGCAACCGTTGAATTATTTCCTGCTTCCTTGTTATTTTTAAAAGATCTTTCCTTTCCTGTTCACTCACTGCAATCTTGTCTTTGAGGTCTGAAAGTCTGTCTTCACATTCATTGATGTGATTTTGCCAGCTTTTGGTAGAGTCTTTGATTTCTTAAATATATCTTTGAATCTGTTTCATGACTTCTGTTTATTTCTTAAATTGTTCATTCAAGATTTCCATCTTTTTGCAGTGCTCCTGAATTTTTTTATCTATGTCTTGTTTAGATGTGCTCAGCATTTCTTTTATTACATTTATCATTTCTTCTCTTACCGGTGAGATTATTTCTAATCTGAGTTCCTTTACAGCTTCATGGAGTTGTTTCTTTACTTCAGTTGCTATCATTTCAGAAGTTTCAGGTGTATGTATGTCTTACACTTTCTTCTATGTCTATGTCTCCTAGGCTTGGTTGGGATGGGCTGGAGGTTTGAGATTGCATTTTGGTCTTTCATTTTATCATTTTCCTGTATTCCCCAGGTCTCTAGTGGGACTTGAAGGCCCCTTTAATGGGGGTAATATGGTCGGCAGACCTTCAGCACACCCCACATGGCACTCTGAAGCTCCCCAGCTACTTGAGTTTGCTGGGTGAGACTCTAGCAGGTTCTGAGTGGTGTAAAAATGCTGAACAGTTAGATGGAGTACACTATGCAGGCCTTCAGCTAATACCACACAGCACACCAAAGCTTGGGGTCACTGGGAGGGGTCCCAGCAGGTTCTAATCAAGGTGCTGTGGTTGTATGGCTAGCTGGAGTTCAATGTGCAAGTCTTGAGCTTGTGCCACTCAGCACAGGAGTTTCCCCTGTCACTCAGGGTCACTGAGCAGGGCCCAGCCAGGACCCAAGCCACTTCCCAAAGATTCCCAGATATTTGGGGATGTGGGGCAGGGCCCTATCAGATTCTGAGCAAGGTGCTGAAGCTGCATTGCTGAAGCTGCACTGCTAGGTAGATTTTGCTGTGCAGGACTCAATATGACCCTTTTATAGAGAAAACTGTGGCTTCATTTTTATATCTCACTTAACTGACCTGTAACATTTAATGCATCAACTTTTCTCTGAGACTCAACTAGTAGGAACCCAACACAGCCTTTTGTATCTGGTTTCATGTTTATAAATTTGTTACTTATTTTAATCTTTGTATTTATCACTTTAATGCACATGTCTTTATAAGTAAAAATTATTAACTTTTTAAATTTTTTCTTAAATCAAAATTAAGAGAAACAATTTTTAGTATGATCTGAGTGACATTTAATATAAATCAAATGTAAACTATCCTAAACAGTTTAGAAATTGTTAGGTAATGTACTCAAAAAGGGAAGAATTCCTGTGGCAAAATGAACTGACCTTTGTGCTGAATGGGTCAACTCAGAAGCAGCTCTATGGCCAGGGGAATACCGTGTGCTGACTGACTTGAGCTAGATTTCTGGAATTTCCCAGAATAGAAATAAGTGCGTATTTGTTCCAACAAGTCAAAGTTATCCCTAAAATGGTGATGAAAGGGTGAAATCAGTCCCTTCCAAATTACATCATAGCTGTAGCACAGAAAGGGCAAAATGTGTAAAATGAATGTTGGGAAGACAGATACAATGACTACCAAGATTAATTAATAACTGATTTCATTTAACGCTTTCACCATGAAATGATTCACATAATACTACTAAGAAATTTAATACAAATCAATGAATTAATTAAAATGCTTCCATATTATATCAAAATAAAGTAAAGACTTATTGAACTGATTTTCACTTTAATGTCTCTAAATAAAACAGAATTTAAAGACTGTTGGACATTATGCCAGACTACTTCCTGTTCACTGTTAAAATCAATATGAAGTTATAGCTATGATATTAATGACAAGGACTTCAGAATTTATATAAGATTGGGCTTTTTCCCCTAAAGGAATTAACAACTATGGTTGAAGCAACAGTACCTAAATACATAGAACAATTGAGGAATGACAACATTTAATGCTTTTCGGCTATAAAGGATGGAATCAAAATACAAGGTAAATGGTCCTCTAGGGAAGAGAAGTCTCTGGGTTGACCAGTTCATGGAGGTAGGTCTCAAAAATAGGTGGGAACTGAGATGAGTCCTAAAGAGTGGTATATTTGGATAAGTACAAAAAGGCATTAAAAAACAGTCAACACTAAGAAACCAAGACAAACAAATACGGATAGTTTCTGAACTGGATATATGTGTGAGAGTCTGAGAGCTTGAAACAGTGAAGATGGCCTGACTAAAGAGCTAAGTCTTCATTCAGGATTAGTGCAAGAGAGTACTTTAGAGGAGTGGAGAACAGAGTTATCCCTGAAAGTCTATTGTGGAAACTGGTTTCAGAAATACAAAAAAGTAAATTTGTTTGTTTATTTGTTTGTTTTTGTTTTCTAAGTCAAAATTCTCACTATGTAAAAGAGGCTGGAATTGAATTTTTACATAGATAATCTGGGCTCCAACTCAGAGCAATCTGACTGACTTAGCTTCCTGAGTGTTGGGCTTACAGGCAAGTGTCACCATGTGTGGCAAAAATTAGACATTCTTGATCTGAGACAAAACATGATGAGTGCAGTAGGTTTTAAAAATGTATCTCTTAAACTCATCCAAGTCCAGAAGTAGTGAGAAGAAAGGTAGGTTAAAATTCATTCTTAGGGAGAAAGCACATGTGTCTTAAATAAGTGCAATATGTGACAGGTCGTGTGAGTGCAGAGTATTAATCAAAATCAGTTTCAAAGTCAGATGATGCAGAACTGGAATTAGGATACATAGGTCTTATGAGATATTGGGCTTTGAGCAAATAATTGTGCCCCTTGAGATTTCAGTTCTATCATTTATAAAATAAAGGAGGTGTTCTCACTAGGCATGGATGGCAAAGATTTTCAAAGTAACTTCCTTTATCGTCAGCTTTTGCTCATGTAGAAGAGGTGGTGAGTTTTGATCAGATCACATAGGTAGCCAAAAAAAAAAAAGAGTACTATGTAATAATATGTGATTATTACTAAGTGTCTAAAGTTATTTCAGGACTGAGGCTATAGCTCAGTGGCACAGCACCTGCCTGGCAAACATGAGGTTCTGAATTCAATTCCCAGAACCAAGAAAAAGTTACTTTAGTAAAAGAACAGTATTTTTGAGAGAGTCTGTGGTACAGAAGTCTCTCTGAGAACTCTGGAAAAATAAATTACTTAAATAAGCTAAGATAAAACACAGTATTAAACAGTTCAGTATTCACCTAGATTTTGATTGAAGTTGTGTACATTATACTTTGACATCCTGGTGAAAATATACCCAAGAGAGCTAACATAAGTTATCTATATTCCAAAACTGCATAAACACTCTTCCCAACCAGTCATCTCTTTTCTGTTATCTTTTGAACCCAGGGCTTTGTGCATGCAAAACATGAAGTCTGCCACTAAACCACATTCCCAGCCCGCAGCTCGTCATTTCCTGTGCTCTTTTCTCACACCTTTTGTCCTCTTCTTATTAACCCTTACCATCCCCTTTGATGCTCTCCCTCTGCTGTCTTTCCCATATAATATATCACAATCATATTCATTTCCAAGCACATTCAATTCCAAATCTCTTTCAGCAAGTGAAAATTAATTAAAATTGCCAATTATAAACTTGTTTGTTGGATTTGACTGTCCAAAGATGCAATCATTTCATAAAGAGTGTACTTACTAGTTAAAGATACTCAAATACTTATTAATATGTTGGTTATCTATTCAGATTATAAATGTAGTCAGCATTTATTACATGATTCACATTAACGAGTAAATAAATATGTATGTATAAGTAAAACATCTTACTCTTCATTACCAAAAACATTCTGTTCTTCAAATTCTTGAGAAAATCCCAATTGTAACATATTTATAACGTTTTGTCCAGAAGATTAGTGGTATGGTTTACAGAGATCTTGTGAATCAAAAATTTGAAAATAATGTTTAAGCTTTGTCAGAGAAAATCATCAAAGTCTATGATTTCACAATTTTACACATGCAAAAGAAATTATGTCATATAAATAATAATAAATCATTTTAAATGACTGTCATACAGGATGCAAACTTCTTGGCATAAATGAATACTCAGCAAGCATTCTGAGTTGATCACACACACAAAAAGTTATGATTCCCTGCCACTAAATAGTTCTGAAAACTTATCTATTCCCCGTTGTTTATATTGACTTAAAGCATTGAAAATCTCAGATTTTATCATCAAATATCTAAAATTTGAGAATTTGTTTTTGAATTGGTGACACAGGTGCTTACATAATTTCTTAACAGTTACAGGTTATGTTTCATAAAATGAGAGAAGAAAGGATAGGTTAAAAGAATAGGATGAAAGATGTGAGAAAAGAGTACATCTAATATGACACGAAGTGTGTCCTTTTGAAAGTAAACAGAAATTCTGTGTTTATACATATATACAGATACAAACAATAATGCATAATATATTATAAATCTTAGTCAAACACTACTGGTTGTATACATACACATTCATATACAGAGAAGTAAATATTCAGATTTTATTGGTTATAAAGTGGTCACTGATGTGTTAGTTTAGTTTGATAAGTACCACCTGAGTCTTAAATTTAATTTCTTCCAGGAATACAACCTGCATTAAATATGTTTATTTTCTTTTATCTTGAACCAAATCCAAAGCAAGGCTTTTCACATTATCAGTACCTTGTCTAGTATGTTGACATATTTTTCTAATACCTCTGCCCTATCGAGTAGTTTATGTTTTTGTTCATTTAAACTGATTTCTGAAAATTCATGTTTTCAGATTTAAAAAATAATTGATATTTCCCCTGAAGTCCATGCTTTCCACATTCAAAATTTTCTGTAAAGTACACTTAGGATTTAACTTTTCAACTTACGAGAAGTCTTTTCAAAACACCATATAGACACTTTGAATTCTTGAGCTTAGTACTGAGACCAAGCACATCAAGTTTATTTTTGGTACTATCTTTTTTTGATCTGGTAGATGAATTGTAGGCATAATTTCTGTAACCTATCATAATTTGTCATGCTGAAATTATCTAAAGACTCATTTAAAAATATTTCTTGTATTTGATTAGTATTTAATTGAATAGAGTCTGTTGTTATTCAGAATGCATCTGTTATACAAGCGAATGAATGAAATTAAAGATATTATTAACACATCATTTAAGAGTAGATACCAATGAACTACCTTGCTTACAGTTCTACCTGGCCTACTGCTTGATAATTACTACTTTCTTAATCTATTGTATTCTTCCATTTTTCTATTCTTATATTCTATTTGTTCTGTTCTGTTCACTTACGTATTTTTGTGGTACTGGAGATTGAACTCAGGGCCTTGGCACTGTTATATTCACTGCCCTTTTTTATTTTTATTTTTTATTTTAAAACAAAATCTTGTTAAGTCTCTAAGTAACCCAGACCAGACTCAAACATCTGATCATCCTTAAATTCCCAGAGTTCTAGAATTGCAAGTGGTGCCACTATGCCCAGTTACTACTTCCTTATTCCATCAGTTAAACAAACATTTTGTGAAATTTTTCCAAGTTTCAGGTAGTGAATTGGTTTCCAGTACCATGCTTATTCAGAAGTCAATCTTCTATCACCATCATCTTTGATCCCTAATATTCTGAACTTTGCCCCTTTTATGATTGAACTTTTGTCCTCTTAAATATTTTATTTACTATTAAAATAGTTGATTTGTTTGGTTTTTTATAGTCTTGAATTTTAAAACCTTTGAGTTAAAAAGGATTTTAAATTTGTATTTACAACTTTATTTTACTAAATTCTTTGCTTTTATGTTCTGTTTTCATTTTTATTCAGTCCACATACTTCCTAATTTCACTTAGACAGTCTAATTTCTGATTTACTTTTTGAGTATTATTCAACACATGGATTATTAAGGTTATTATTTAATTTACAAATACTTGGAGATATTCTAAATATCTTTTTCTTACTGAATTCTAGTTTAATTACATTGTAGTTATAAAAATGTTTAAAATCATGAATTCTTTTGAATTTATTTAGATTTGTTTTATGATCCAGAATATGGTCTATTTCAATACATATTTCTTTTATAATTTAAATGAAACACTCGCTATTGAATAGAATATTCTCTAAATATAAATTAGATCAACTTGGTTGATAATGATATTCAGGTCTTATATATATTTAGTGATTTTCTGTCAACATGCTGTATCAATTAGTAAAATAGGGGTGTTTCAATATCTCATTATATTTGTGGAATTACATATTTTATATTATAATACATTAAATATTATTTTATGTTACATATAGCAAAATTTTCTCTTCCTATGTAATGATGTTACTAAGTTAATATTAACAATTTAATGTATTGTACTATGATAGTATATTTTGTTATGATATTGTCCTATATATTGCCATGTTATGTAGTTTACAATTGCAGGAACTTTATGGAACCAAAACAAAGTGAATTCAGGAAACTGAATCAGGTGTCACTTTAAATGGCTTACTTGAGGCATAGCACAAACACTTTAGATTTAGAGTATTTAATGTATTGTATAACGCATATACAAAACTGTTCACTAAAATTTTAACTTGCATCAAATTAATAAGACATTTATAAGAAAATATTTCTATAAGAATGAACTACCTATATCAGTATTTGATTCATATAAATCAAATTTTGTATTCAAGGAATTGACTGTTTTGGAAGGCTTCCTATCCCCCAAAGAGTTAATTTTATACAATATTCTTACTGTTGTGTACAGTCATTTTTTAAACATAGGCTTCAAACATCAACAAAATTATTTTGTTCATAAAATGAAAGTATTTACATTTAAGGAACTGAGTTAAGACTTTTTATACCCCAAAGATTTGCACTGTTTTATACAGTGTTCTTACATTTTAATACAGATATTTCTTCAATTTTTATAACTTTCAAAAGTCATAGAATTACAGAAAATTTGTAGTAATACAACTAGCTCAACTATAACTTTCATTTGGATCCACAATTTGACATTTCACCATGCTCGTTTTAACATCTCCCATATTTATTATCGTTGTATTATTGTGGTTTGACTATTTGCAAATCACGTCTTGCACATCTCCCTGCTCTAAATAATTGAATGTTTATCTTTTAAGAACAAGGACTGTCTTTCTAATAACAATGGTGTACTTTTCAGATTTAGATATTTAACATTTCTACTTTATTATCTTACACAAAGATTATATATAAATTTTCCAATTGTCCTAATAATATCTCTGATTCTATTGTCCTGGTAGTATCTCCAATGCCTTTTTTGTTCCATCTATGATCTACTCAATGATTAGACTAAGAAAAATCATTTCATTAATGTTGTTTAATTTGGAGCTTTCACCTAACCTTTATATGCCACAGTCTTAAAAGTAAAGAGACAATTTTTTCACCTAATAAAGGGTTTCACTGTGATACACTGTAGTCGATAAATATTTAGATATGCATCATTTTTTTTTGAGATTTAGCATTTAAACCACATGTTTTCTAAAATGGAAAATGTCTAGCATTTAAAAAGTAAGACATGTTCTGAAAAGGAAAGATTCCAGTGGGAGACTTAAAACGTTTACCTGTGAACCTGCGTTAGTCTTTTAATAGCAGCCAGCTCTTGTAGCTGCTCTTGAAATTACATTGTCTAGATGAACACATAAGCTAAAATATTCTGTAGTCAGCAGTGAGTAATAGTAGCTTTAAGTCACTGTGTAATTTTTAAAGTTTCCTTTCCTGATCAGTATTTATAAACTGTCAGAACAGTGTGATGATATTGTTGTTCAGTGTCAGGACTCTGGAGGCAGGATTCTTGTTTTAACTTCTACTCTCCTCCTTATCATGTAGGAGATATTGAACATGCTGCTCAAACTCATTAATTTCAGGTTTTTATCAATAAAATCCAGTCAATAAATGTGGTACCTTCCAAGGGAGGTGTCGGAAAATTCAAAAAGTATATTGCACACCATCTATTTGATTAAACTTCTGCACTGCCTGGCCGTTTTAGATACTGACTGGTACTCAGTAATCATTAGCTGTTACTAGTTCATAAAAATACAAACATTTCTAACCATTTGAATCCTCTGCTTTACTGCAAATGATAGTCACTATTATAAAACCTGGATTTCTCTTAAAAGGTTATGACATTATTCACACAGAGCAACAGCAGACAGAGGAAAGTAGCTGCTCCAATTATTGCTCTCTAAAACAGAAGGAAAGAAATTCAAAGCAAGAACACTCCAAAAGCAAAAAGAAATCATGCAAATCGATCGTAACACTATTTTGTAAGACAATTTGCTAGCCATTGCAGTGATTCACTGAGATATAAGCTTTGCGCTCAGCCATGACAAATTTTGAAGTCTAGTTGGTGAAACAAGGCATACCAGAAAAACTAACAATGTATGTATTTAAAACTACTCAGGAACATAACTGATATTAGTACTACATACCAATAATTATTATGAAGCTGAATGGAGAAGATGGTGCAGAAAAGATTCTACAGAAGGTAGAAGGAAGCCTTAGATAGTTATCTTAGTTTTGAAATTAACATTTCAGTAAGAGGACATAATTGGAGAGAAATGGGGACAGATAATTACATTCAGGGGAGAGAAGACAAAAGTACACATGTGCACACCCAACAGACCGAACAAGAATAAATCAGTCTACCTCCAGCAAAGAATTTGTTTGGCTTAAAATACTTACAATATTAGAAAGAAGAATTGATCCAAATTCTAAGGAGTTGATCTATCGTTATGTAGACTGTCACTCCAATAAAAACTTTCAATGTAAGAACATATTATCCTGAACAAATTCTGTTGCAAATATGCAAACTTTTTTTATTCAATTCTTAGTAAAATACTCTGGAGACTGAGGGAGGAGAAGCGTTGTGAGTTCGAGGCCTGCTTGGGCTACAATGCGAGCGCAAGGCTGGCCTGCACTACATAGTGCGACCCTGCCTCAAAAAACCAGGGCCAGGAGTTTGGCTCAGTGGCTTAAGCACCTGTATGGCAGGCATGAGGTTGTGAGTTCAATCCCAGTGCCAAAAAAATAAAAAATAAAAAATAAAATTAAATATTCTAGTTATAGCCAGAACTCATCTAGTCAAAGAGAGGACAGTAGACAAAATTGGCAGGATTTAAATAGCCACGGGTAAAACAAAGGGGGAAGAAATTTTGGAAAGAACATAGTAAAGATGCTTCACTTGATAAACTAATTTTTAATGCTGTATAACAATATTTATTTAGTTTTATATTTGTTTACCATTTTTTACAAACACTTTTTATTATGATTGTTTTAGACAAGGAATACTTTAAATGTATTTCTATTTTTCATTTTATTTTATCACTTCAGATCATGTTTGAAGTAATTTTCCTTGTTGAAGATCAAACTTTTGCAGATGTCTTAGTGAAGTTCTGTTGGTCAGTTCTGTTTTGTGCAAATTCTAAACTGAATTCTGAAGATACTACTCTACCATCTTTCGGGGACATTATTGCTGTTGAGAAATCTAAGTAGTGGACTATCTTGTGTTCATAGAGCGTCTTTTTACCTCCTTTTGTTGCTTTTAAAATCTTGTTTGGGATCTTGCCATTCACATATTTGGCTTAGCCATGGATACATTTTTTATGACACTCTAATTATGAAATCAAACTCCACCTCTTCCTTTTACCCTTATGATGCTCCTTAAAGAGCTCAAGTCTTTGGAGGAAATGTCTAAAGGGCCAGGTATGAGGACACAGTCCCTTATTGCTTGAGACTGAGTGGCAAACAAAGGTTATGATCTTTTTTTTTTTTTTTTGCTACTGTAGTAAAAGACAAATGCATAGATTTCCACAGCATCAAGATTGCACATAGGAAAGCAGACATAATTCCCCAAACAGAAATAAGATTGCCAAAACATTTCAGAGGAGTAAAATCTTGTAGCACTTGAATTAGAGACAAAGTAGGTAGAAACAAGTAGAAAATGTCGTAGCCCAGAGATCTGGATTCAAGCATGCATTTGGCCCCAGAATAACCAATGGAGCTTCCAACTTCCATGTACAAATATCTACCAAATATCTACAGTGCAATTGAGTAAAATTCCTCTGAATTTTCCACTACCTCCAATATTTGATCAGTGTAAGTAATAGAAACTAAAACCACCAAAATAAAGAAGAAGCAAGATAGAAGACATGGAATGCACAGATATTGAAAACTTATGTGCTCAACTGTCTAGTGTTCATGAAATTTACTTTGGTGTGAGCTAGAAAACTGATTTTTTTTGCATAAAAGTGGGGAACAATAGCAATTCTGACATCCATAGAATAAATCTAAGGTACTCTGTTGGTAGCTTTTAACAAAATGGGCCATTGATGTTTTTTTATGCTACCTAATCCAACATATATGAGCAAAAGGAGGAACAGCTACCAGAATTTGCAAGTACACAAGTAGAAAAGACATCTTTCATCGTAACTCTAAAATTTTCCTCTTAAGGAGAATTAAAAATACAATTTACACAAATTTGTGTCTGGCAGCAAGCTGCAGCAGAAGTTGTCTATTTGCTGCAGCTGATGCCTATCAGACTCCAAGGCATCATGCGTACCAGCTGAAGTCTGTCAACACGGAGACCAGCATAAGGGCAAGATGATAGTCAAAACAGGATGAAGCCATAGTCTAAACAAGATGACATGAGCATTTGTGCAATTAACAGCATCAGCAAAAGGAAAGTCATGTTTGGAATATTCCACCAGGAATCCAAAAAAGGCAGAATGCTTATTTTAACATAATAGTGCTATGCTATATTTGGTAGAATAGAATGTTAGCACAATGGAAATCACTGTGTGGACACAGTAAGGGATGAAGGAAAAGCTGTTAACAGAGTGGCAGACTGTAATCTTTACTCACACACTTTCAGGTGTAAGCAGTGCTGACCACAAATTCTATAGTCACTGACTCAGCTGTGTCTTCAGCCAGGATCTATCTTCTGCCAACTGGGCCCCCAACACTATACTAAATTTTCAATATTTATCATTTGGTTTAATTTTCAAAACAAGTGTGCCTGGTCAACGTTATTATGCTTGATATGAATTAGCTATTTTTATGTTAAAATCAATATTATTGCTGTTACTATCAGTTTAGCGGTGAAAATGCTTGATAAATATTTTATCATTTATGCCATTTCATAGTAACTCAGAACATCAAATGCATCAGGGATTTAAGCTTGTGATACTGATTGATTTAATTTTCAAAACAACTGCATGATCCCCATTATTAATCCCATTTTATGAATGACAAAAATACCAGATATAATTTTCTGCATCATGATAGTATAAAGAGTAGAACTATCATGTTAGACAAATCTAACCTAGAATACTAGTTCTGATGTTGGGCATTAGGCAAGCCACTTAATCATTTGGACTTGATTACACCTTAGAAAACAAAAGCTTTGAGCATGAATGAGAAATAAATGAGAATATTTATTACTTTACACATGTCGCTTGACATGAAATAGGTATTCCCATAGCAGAACCAATATTATCACTGCTGTTATTATGCGTTTAGTGGTGAAAAGTAATTTATGAATATTTTAACATTTATGTAATCCTTACAACTCAGATTATTAAGTGTCCCAATAATTTAAGTTAGCAATTTTAAATGCCTAACCAGGGCCAGACAGTATGCTAAGGATTTTCTCCCCATGCTCATCTTATCTCAGCTACACTTAAGTGAGTTCTTATCACAGTTTTTCCAATCCAAGAAGCAGATTTTCATGGTGGTTTTGATCACATAAGTAATAAATTTACTTAAGGTCTTCTTATTTCCAAAACTGATGTTCATTTCATTTCTCTCAATCTTGCCATGAATTGAAAAACAGCAAAAATAGTAGAATGATTTAGTATTAATCTAAAAAGCAGCAAGTTAGTCAATGTTTATTGCATTTCTAGTTGAACTTAAGGAATTATAAGTAACTGTATTTTCAAATGCTATCTAGTAGTTTTGACAATTTTGTCATTAGTTATGATTTGTTACGTAATATATTTTTTGTTAAATATGGTATAATACAACAAATACATTTATTTGTAATCAAATAATGTAATGTATATGATAACTATAATAAAGTAAGTATATATTAATATCAGATGCCATTCAAAATCTGCTTCCAGAAAAATGACCATATGCATCAAAATAGAAAAAGAATACTAGAGCATCAATAGTGCATTACTTTATCGGTATAATGAATATTTTATGACTATTAGTGAGAAATTTAAATCATTACTATTCCTTACCAGGAATACAAGCTCCTAGCTTCCGTGGTTGTGCATTTTTGCTTTGCTCTGTTTCCTTAGCTACCTTTTAAGGACACCATCAAAATCCACATCACACTGTATTTGCCTTTTTGTTCTTCTTGTGATATGCAAGATTTTTTTTTTTCCATCAACTCTTTAGTAACAGCATAAAGATTTGGAGAAATGTGTCTTCTCCGTGTCATCTGGAATCTTGCTGCCACTTGGAGTAGTTGAATCAAGATCACCAGGGGACTTATGAGAGATACAGAATATGGGGTTTCATTCCAGTTCTGCTGGACCAGAATCTGCATTTTTATAAACTTCAAAATGACATTTCTGCACAGTGATATTTTATTAACACTTTCTTAAAAAAATATTACATGCTTGAAAAGTGAAAAAGGCTTTGTTGAACGTAGATTTCGTGTCTAACGAAAATCAGAGGAAATTTAAGTTGTTACCTGATCTTGCAGTAAGAAGAGCTAGTTCGCAGGCACAGGAGGGAAAGTCAATATCCTTTTAGGTTATGAAAATTCGGCAGTGATGTTCTAATTACATCACCCTTAAAATTTTCAGTTCTAAATTTAATGCATTTTGGTAATGTATTGCAGACTTAGAGTGATGTAAATCTTAAAAGCATTCTGATTTCTTGTTACTGAGGGACTTTGGCATCATTTTTTGTTTGTTTGTTTCCCCAACACTTATGTTACTTGAATGAATAGCATGTTATTTGGAGTTAAAACACTTCATGCGACATTGTTTGCAATTGAGCAAATATGAGTTGGATTTGATGGAACCCTTACAAATAATGGTATTTTCTGTTGGGAATAAAATATGGTTTTCCAATCTTCCTGAAGAGATTTCACATTACCAAGCCATCTTAATATAAATTCTTCTGGATCAGTGAAAATTTCGTACCAATAAATTAGAAAATACAGAAAGATCTATGCATGTAGCAAACCATATATGCAAATTAAACTACTTCATCAGGAGTAATGGTTTTTCGTGTCAAGTCTGTGGGTTTCAGATAATGGAGCAGTAGTAAGTGAAAACCGTGAAAATCATGAACAGATTTTTTTCTGAAGAAAAAGCTTTAAATTATTTATTATAACATTTTATGCTTTAGCACCTACATTTACCTTGGAGATTCCCTCACCCAACCCAGCTTCCACCATGATCTTAATACTGTGAGTCTTGTGTGTGAAATACGGTTTTTCATTTTGCATCTGGTGCAGTTTTGCCTTTTGTAATTGTTTTCCAGTGCCTTGTACAGCTGAAGACTGTATCCATGAGTTTCATATCCATGGCTTCAGCATTCTTGTATTCAATCAACTGCTAATAGAAAATATTGAAAAAAAACTGTGCGTACTGAAAATGGCATAACATTTTTGTTAATATTCCTCAAAAATTATGGCTATTTATATAGCACTTACACTGTATTAGGTATGATTATGAGTTATCAAACCTAAGACAATGTAAATTTAGAGAATATGGAAAATGTGTGTACATTATCTACACTACAGTGTAATTTTATATAAGGCAAATGAGTTTCCACAGATTTTGGTATCTGTAAGGGTGCAGATACCAAACTGAAAGAAGCTCCTGGAGAATCCTAAGGCAGGACTACAATTTGAAAGTTAATTGTGTCCCTGGCAAGCAGAAATAGACAAAGATCTGTACAGGGTTCTATTTTCTTACGAAACCACTCAATTTAGAGGTTTGCCCTTTTCTTTTCTTCTTAGGAATAAATGCCTACGCTTTTATAACGTAACAAAACAAACATTTATTGAATTAGACAAAAATCCACAAAGCAGCAATGACTTTGGCCAAATAAAGAAAAGCATGAAGATTTATTTTAAGCAAATTATATATCGCATTATCTCTCTGATGCAAGAACCTGAATGTGTAAATAAGAACCAAAATGAACACTTGATGTTGTGAGATAGGAAGTAGTTGTTCAAAGAGAAGCGGCCTGGGGGTGGTGGAAGAAAAAAGAAAAAAATGAGGAAAAAAGGATAAAATGGAAACAAAGCTTTGTTAATAAGGAGGGAAAAAATGTTGAAAATGGGAGGGAAATAGGAGGAAATAAGAGGCTAAGATATATCCTGTATAGGTACAAATTCCCTATGATGAATGTGATCATTACATATATTTTAATTATATCAACAAACTTAATTATAAAAAAGGAATAACAAACCTACTGAAACCAGCAAGACCCCCGATAAATCATTTAGACAATATCTAAACTATTTTTATTCTTAGTCTTATCTGCATACTCTCAGTGTAATCAAAGTATCGTAGTTATATACATTCATTTGAAGCAAACAAAAAAGATTTTTCACAGTGTGATAGAATGCAATAACTTCACTTTAAAACAAAATTTACATCTCTCCCTATATCATAGTTAAGATATAACTTTTACATAAATAAGCCATTCTTAAGTTCTTATTTCTCCTTTGTATTTTAGAAATGTTGGCTTTATTAGTTTTTGGTTAAGGAAAAAATATTCAAATGTAATTTAATATTTTCTCATGTAATCTAAATCCCGTAAATTGTTTTAAACCTGCCCTCACAAGCTCCGAAATGAGAATAAAATATCTGTGATATGAGAGATTATCGCCTTCATAAAATCCTTTAAGCAACCGTCATTAAGATAGAGATTTAAAATTCACTCTGATTTTACTTACATTGCCTTACTTCTTTTTATTTAATTGAACTAAGAATCTCCATCTCTCTAGTAAGACCAGAACCCTGCATGACTGAGCCAAAATGGGCAGTGTGGACCTTGGCTTCAGGTACAGGTTTCTGCTCCCAAATCCTTCATTCACAGCACTGTACTGTGATCTCCCTGCTATGGTTAACAAGAACCTTGTTCCCACTAAGCTCTTATTGGACCCTTCTTCTCTAAAGTCCTCTATATTTTCTTTAATATGCTGAAGTATACAAATATTTTCCCCACTGTCATTCATTCTTTCTTTCTTTCTTTCTTTCTTTCTTTCTTTCTTTCTTTCTTTCTTTCTTAAAATTGACATGACAACCTTCACTTGTCTCTCTAGATTGCGTTGTAATTAATTCTGGCAACTTGTGGAATTTCCTAAGGTTATTTTGTAATCTCCTCCTTTTCCTCTGAAGTGCTAGAAATGTCACTCTCCAATCTTATCTGCAAAATTAATGATCATGGTCACGATTCAATCATCAAAGTCACTGATTAAAATGCTCAGCAATAAGTCTGGAACCGACCACTGTGGAACATTACTTATGTCACTGGATCTTGGCAATGGCCCATCAAATACAAGTCATTCGATAATCTTAGAGCTCTGTGCTGTAACCTAATGGTGGTGGAAACACGACAATATATCCCAATTTATTGATGGCTGTTGGCATAGAGTACAGAACCAAACCCTGCATGAAATAAAAGTGTACGGGATCTATTGCTTTTCCCTCAATTTTTCACATCTGTCATTCTATCATAGAGGCAATGGATTATAAAAAAAATGCAAGTACCTTACTGGTAATTAAAAAAGCAGTTGTTCTTCTGCACTTGTAATTAATAAAGCTGTTATTCTTCTTCACACATATACTAGTCTCCTAGAAAAAAATGCTTTACATTTTGTGTAGCTGGTTGCAGTAAATATGGTATTCTGCCTAAACGTTGCTATGCAGACTCTAGTTGAATTATAATCATAAAATATACATAGTAATCTTAATATATTTAAGAGATGTAAAAGCTTGAAACTTAAATGGATTTCCGGTTCTCCCAGTTTTGTATCTCTAAATGAGTTTAAGGGTCGATGCTTTGATTTACTAGTAAGTTTGGTTGGTATCTTATTATTCTCAATTTTCTTAGTGGAAATGGTTTTAAACAGACTTTCCTTTTTTTTTTTAATTTTTATCTATTCAAGGAATCCTCAAAGATCACATAAGCTAAGGTTGTCGATTTTCAAACAATTTCTGCATTCATATTCTTTTATATTTTTGGTCATCTTATTTCAGAAGTTCAGAGTTTGTACATTTTCACTTACCAATAAAGTAACTGGCACAGTGAGTCAATCTGTATTATACACTCCGTGGTCATTGTAGCCGACTTTTTTGCCAATACTGGTCTGTTTCTCTAATTCAATTCAGATACTGACTGACCTTGTGATTCACATCTTTCCTGGAATTTAATTAGATAATTGAACAACAATCAACTTACTCCCTCTCAGTGGCCCTTCAAAGTGGAAATGTCAATAGTAATTCTCCTTTACAGAAGCAAATTCAGGTTTGATTTAGAGCTATTGGTCTGCTTTGTTAAATATGCCAAACTCACACTGTCTACTTGGATGATTTGTAACTGTATAAGAGTTATATTGTTTTCTTTTCTTTCCCTCATATTAACCCTTTGATAAGAAGATAAAATGATATGTATATCAGTTAGATTATATTTTTAGAAGTAGACAATAAATATTTGAATATGTGAGCAATATTTTCCTAAAAGTAATTACATAAAATAATATATACATTTCAAATCAATCGAAGTACCATTTATCATGGACTTGGGATGGTGTTGACCCAGAACAGTTCTTAGAACAGGTTGACCATGCCATGCTAGAATTAGTTTGCTTTTTTAAAGGTCATTTTGTGTATTTTCTTATTTAGCTTATTCTGGAATATACATAATCAATATCAAGACTATTTCAAGCTAAGTGAAATACACAAGAGACAAAAAGTCATCAGAATAGCAAATTCTTAATCTCTCTTTTGTTCTCTCTTCACTCCTCCTTCTCCTCTTTCATCTCTTCTCATCTCTTTTACCACCATTGTTCCTCCTCCTCCGCCTCTTCTTCTTCCTCCCTCCCTCCATCTCTCTTTCTATCTCTCTCTCTTTTTCTCTCTCTCTCTCTCTCTCTCTCTCTCTCTCTCTTTTCCTCCTGCTCTGTGGCATGAATGAACCTGGAGCCTTTATCACACTGAGCTGCAGCCCCAGCCTCACCTCCACCTAGCACCTATTTTTTTTTTTTTTTTAGACAAGGTCGCACTAAGTTGTAAATCACCCACCCAAGACGGGCTTAAACTGGTGATCTTCCTATGTCAGCTTCTTAGAGAACTGGAATAATGGGCATACACTACCACACACACTCTGAACATCAATTGTAATAAGAGATGACTGGTAAGGAGACTACGTACTTGTATTTGAAGACTGATAAATTTTCTCTGTAGAAAAGTAATTTTCAAAAAATATCTTACAAGAAGCTTACTTGTGGGTATAGGTAAGGGAGCCAGGTACTCAGGTAATCTAAAGTTAACTTCAGCTAGAACAATGGATATACTCTGACCTTTGCCAGTGTGACTGAATATTACATCTGATAACCTCTACTCTGTTGGCATTGCTCAAGTCTAGTTAGCATTTCTTAGTATGTTCTTCTTACTATCTTCTTTTGATAAGTTCTTTCTTAAGGAAAATTTAATATAGTTTAGTGTGCAATGCCAAAATGCCTTTTAGCTTATGGTGAAGCTTTACTGAAACATGATAAAATTATGTGCTGCTTTTTTTTTTTTAATTTCAGAAATCAAACTCAAGATCTCACCTTTGCCAGGTGGGCACTGTGCCACCAATCTATATCCCCGGACCCATGGTAAAATTATGGACTAAAGTTGAAAACTTTTATATCCTATCAAGAATCTATTCTGAGAATATATCTTTTTTTAAGCATCAAATATTTGTTTAGTCATGAAGTTAAGGTGAGAACATATAGCAGAATGTATTTTTATAATTTTATTGGCAAAATAAAAATAAGAAAACTTTTTGTGACCCTAGAATTAATGAAACTAATTAAGTACTACAAAAGTCTCAGTCTGGAAACTCCCTGTCGACTTCATTACTTTCTCATGATGGAGCTAGTTATTGCTTAAGACTATGTTCAATCTAGCTTGTACTTTTCATACCAGAAACAATTTACCATCTATTTACAATGTATTACACAGGAGAAGTGTCTCTACAAATAAAGCTTATATGGAGGCAGCTCATTATGAGTACTGTGATACCTCTTAATCTTCCTCCTACAGGTTTTGCTCACTTCTTTCTTCAGGAAAAAGCCCTTATGCAATGGTATGTTGGCAAGTGATGTTGCTAAATGTTTAACAACAGGATAAGGAGGCAATTTGACTTGCAGCATACATGGTTTATGTAGTATAAATATTTCCACAATAATAACTACCAATTAAGTCACTTTCTCAGCTGGGGAAAATGTGCATATTCCCCTGAACAAAATAAACTGGTACAAGCTTCGCTAAATCACCTCCCTCTGAGTCTATCTGTCCAAGGATTTTCAGGCTACTATAACAGAATCCCACCAACAAGGTAGCTGCTTAAGAACCTCTTGTTTGTTTGTTTGTTTGCTTGCTTGTTTATGGTTGTTTAGACGGAGAAGTCCAAGTTCAAGTCATTGACAGATTATGCGTCTAGTGAAGATTTTTTCCTGGTTCATATGCAGCACCTTCTGCTGTGTCTTCACAGCAAGAGAGCAGCTCTCTTTTCTAATTCAATTCATGAAGTCTCCACCCTCAGGATCTAGTCACATCCTAATTTTCCTATCTCCTAAAAGCCTCACATTTCAGGTCTCAACACCAAAAACATGGGAGGACCAAAATCTTTTACAGTATAGCACTATTGCAGTCCTGTTAGAGTCATGTAAGTACTTCTAAAAATTTACATTTGGTAGTAAGGGATTGATAATAGATTTATACAAAAAATCAATAATAAATGCAGTGAAACTATAGTAAGGTTATTTTAACTGTAACACTAAACAGTATTTTTAGTCAAGCTTTGCCTCATACATTTTATAAAAGTCTCTATAAGTGAAACAGTATAATTTTGACAAAATATTTATATTTTTATCACTTTCTGGTTAGTAAAACTACTCTATAATGAAGACATTAAATCTGCTCTGCAGACATTAATTTCCCAGCAGGGAAATAACTTGGAAATCTGTTCTAAAGTTAAGGGAACAGTTTTTCATAAGTATCACATGTAATGAGATCACTCTTAATTTTGCAGCTGACGTTGAACCAATAGATGTGTAAAGAATGGCAGTTCAGGCTGGGTGTATGGTAGAACCTTGCATAGGTTTAATCCCCAGAACCAATAAAATAAGTAAAAATAAAAAGAAATTATATTATTTAAATTCCATGCCAATTTTCAAAACCAAAAATAATGTCAACATAAAAATTTCTCCCAAGTTTGAATTGATACTAATACATTAACAATGCTTATCTGAAAAAATTAATATTTAATTTATGGAATTTTCCCAAAAGAATGCCAGAAATGCATTTCTGCTTTGATTAGTATTATTTTATAGTCAGAAACTGTTCATGTTTGCATAGTATGATGGTAGAAATAACATTAATATGTGAACATTTTTAGAAGCAAGTAGTTCACACTCAATTTGCATTGTTTGCTCAAAGTAGTAGGAGCAACATCATATTTTTGTTGCCTTAAGTATACCATCATGACAAGATTAAATTATGTTAATGATTGAGAAATTACTCTTTGTGTCAGTCATCATGTTCGCTCTTGGGATCCAAAGATAAATAAGGTTTTATTTATCCTCAAAATTTCCTTGTTAACCTCAATAAATGTAAACATTGCATGCTATAAACATGAGCTAGGATTAATAATATCAATAAGAATGAAAATTGGGAAAGGGGCATTAGAAAAAGGAGGGAGGAAAGGGGAGAGGGAGAGAAGGGGGTTTTAAAAAAAGCAAGGTGTATTATGTATGTGTACCTACTCCCCAACATGATCATAAAATGCATGTTCTGTACACATGTACTAATAAAATATAAAATAGTAAAATTAAAGAGCTTTTAATTTTATCTCTTTGAACTGTATGATATTCTTCCATTAGATATATTCTACATGTATTCCGTAAGAAATATTAATAAGCAACAAATACAGCTCAGCACTGTGCTAACAGAACCAAAGCCACACCCATCCTTCTGACTTCAGCTCATCACTGGGCTCTGCTCGCTTCCACATGCCTGGGATCTTTAGCGATGGACCTAACATATGCTTCAATTCCCTCACTTGAAATAGTCTCACAACCCACAAAACTGACATAACTCCTAAGCAGCACTTGCAAGTGTAATTTCTGAATCCAGAATAAACTCTAGAGCCCACAGGACCTAGCTTGATAATTCTCTGTATTTCTACCCAGACTTCCCTGTCTCACTCTCCAATAGTATCTCCACACCACCCCAACAAATGTCACGTGTTTTAATCAAGGGCCGTTTCCAGGGAGTTGAGAAGGAAGACACTAGAATAGACGTATAGTTCCAAGGGGAGATCATACACAGATTTTAGAAAAAAAATCATCCTCGAAATATTAGGTTATTATGGCAAGAAATACTTCCCTGAGAGTAAAGGGCAAAAAATACTTCAAAGGCACCTAGACTTCTAGTTCTTGCTTCCTCTCAAAGTAGCTCTAAGACTAGGATGCTTAACTTTCCTGGACTCAGGTGTCTTATTTGCCAAAGAGAATTAAAGTGTCTGGAATCCTTTATAAGGCCAAATTTTTGATTCAAAGGGTGTGTATATCCAGAATATTTGCTTCTCTATATAATTTGTAATATTTTCCAAGACAAAAATTGCAACATAAACACATAATGCCATATTACAAATAACACTGGATGATAAAATTAGATACTTTGCCTTCAAAATACAATATATAAAGTATTCAGTAAAATGTCAATATATGATTGAATATAGTTGACATTAAGTATTTTCAATGATATATTTTAACATCATTTGGATGTAAATTTTCCATGAGGGCTTCACGGTAGATTTGGACTTTGAAGGTTAGTTGGGAGAGTGGAGTGTTATAGGCATTGCAATTTTAGGAATATAGACATGTCAGGGGTGTTGGGATTAATAGAATGAGACTAACCAGAGGGAGAAAAACAGAAAAACTACAAAGCTTAAATCACAGAATAGTCACCCAAGATATCTGGGAATCTATCAGTAATAAACACTGAGTTAAGTTTTTGCAAGGGTATCTTTTTTTTTCCCTCTCAAGTGAGACACTTTAGTAAAGTTCTTCACTTTCCTTGTTAGCTGCCTTCTTCCCTTTAAAATGTGAAAGAAGAGGTATTTTGTGAATATGTTGACAACTAAGGTAATTGTTACAGAATATTGTTCTCCATCTCCACTCTGAATAGGGACGTCATAGTTTTGCATTCCTGCTTTTATTAATTAAAGGGAGAGCATTTTTTCTCCAGATATTAAATAAAGTGCTGAATGTAAGACCCTGAACCATTTAAACCTACCATCTGACCCCCTAATAGCAGAGGCTCTACTATTACTTTTGTCTACACTGGCCCTCAGTATGTTCTAGCCATATGGTAATTAAGTTGATTTGCCTAAAGAAGTGTTCTTGGGATCATGATGTCATCTCAAGGGTAATGGATTTTTGAGGGTTGTTGAATATTTAATTTATGAGAAAAGGTCAAAGGAAAAGAGATGCTCTGTTACTTTTCTGGTATTTCAAGAGAGAGAAAATTAGAAATCAAACAAGCCCATAAAAACTGATAAAAACTTCCAAATTTACAACCCCAATGTAAAAAGTGAACATGTTAAGAACAACATACCAAGTGATAACTAAGTGTCTTTCATTATTTTGCAGTAATTTTAGCACCTACATTAGTAAATATATTTTCTGTGCATTATGACTATTTATTGAGCAATTTATGTTGTATTCACTATTATTTTACAATAATGTGAGAGTCGTTGCAACTATACTAAAAAAATTCTGTATCCATATACATAGTGTTTCCTGAAATTCCATATATATAGATATATATTTATATATATCTATATATATATATACACAAATTAAACAACTTGGATTAGTTATTAAGTAATTGTGTGAGTTCCAAGATGTAATATGTTAGTGACCCTATTTTAGCCAGTACTATTTAATTTTAATGGATATGTATTAAAATTTACATATTAAAATAGCATCAGGTTTCATCACACTCCTGATATTAATATAATCTAATAATTTATAAAACAGATAGTCTTCATGTTATTACTATTGAAAAACTGCAATATAAGATGACTGTTTTACTATTTGGTTTCCTTCATTCACTTAGGTTAATATGTATAATATTGTTTTTCATGATGATAGAAATGCTGCCAATATACAAATGAATAAACAAGACCTTGCTGAGACTGCCCCTTGGGACCCTAAATTTATTGCTTTGGAAAGAATTATGCTTAGAAAATAATCAAGTATTTCAATTCAACACATGGATTTCTTTTTAAAGTCTTGTTCAATGTGATTAGTAGAGACTTTGTTTGAACATAGTTTGAGGTTAAGAATAAACAAAATTTAGTTTCTACATTTATGTTATTATATAAATTAGAGGGTAGGTATCCTGAGATTCATGGAGCATTTAGGATCCAAAGCTGGTCATCACTTTTAAATTTAAATTATACCTTAAAATGAGTTCACACCAGTACATATAGAAGTACAATGTCTTATTCTTTCAACATTTGCAAGTCATCCATGTATGGATGAGCCACTATTAAAAGACATGTAAATCATATCCAGTAATTCACAATTACAAACTATGATGCAATGAATGCTTCTGAATGTGTTTTGGAATTTGAATCACTGGTTTAAATGGTAAATACATATTTAACTTTCATAGATGTCAGCAAATTATCTTGCACAGACAACATCAATTTATACTTTCACCAACAAAGAATGAATGTGATCATTCAGACTTTTGAGGACTCTTCATTTACCTTGTTATATCGATAGAACCCAACGGATCAAGAATTTAGGCATGTGAATCATCTAGTCTAACCTGTTGGCCAGATGGAAAAGTACTAACTATGACTTCTAACTTTGGGTTAGTGGGATTCAATTTAAATGCCCATCTTGTAGGAAAATGCAATGATTGCTTTGCCAATTATTCAGCTGAAATCTTATGCTTGTTGAGAATAATTATACCCAAATTCTTCTTGGACTGTTTCACCACTGTATTATTCAGTTAGCATAAAAATATTTATTAGTATTGAATATACATTTTATTTAAACTATAAGATTTAAAAGGGACATTTGTATACTTATTTAAAAGAATAGATGAATAGTTATCATTGAAATATAAAAAGTTAACAAAAATAAACACCCAGAATGATAATATGAGAGAATAGTCAAGTATTCTAAGGGTAGTTTATATCACTTCTGTGTGTACTTTCCTTGTCTGCAAATAAACATACTGAATTGCTCCAGGAAATGTTATGTTGTTGTAGCATTTCAACCCTGGTAGTAATCAGGAAGCACTAAAAATGCTCATGAAAACAGATTTCCACAAACTAAGTGAAATTCACACATGGGTAAATAAGTAACCTAGCATACCTTAGCAAACATTTTATATGGTTTCTCACTACTAACTATTCAAATTCATTTAAGCAGTTGATTATCATCCACCTAAATTATACCCTTAAATTTAATCAAAATCTTTTCTTTAGGGAAAAATAGTCCAGTGTGTGGGGGGGAGTTTATGTAAATGTTGCTCAAGGAAGGGGCAGACCTTTTGCATATCACTTAGACAGTTAATGAGTATCTCTACATGTTGCTTGGCCACAATAAGTTGAGAGATGTTTGTATGCTTGTCCTCCATAAAGCATAAGAGGGGGTGTTGCCAGTATATACGGAGTTCAAACTTCCGACCTTTGCAACCTGCATGTATGAAACAAATGTTTGCACAATATGAAAGAAATAGTTCACTTTTGATAAGATTGCATAATTCTAAGATCAGTGCCCATCTGTGTATATATTTTTTCCTTTAGCTTATGTTAATGGCTTTATTTGGCAACTTAATGTTTTCCTTTCCTCCTAACAGCAGGTGAAAGATTTCATAAATCTGCCATGAACAGTTGCCAATGAATATTCATATCTTGGATGTCTGATTGCAGCAGTTTGACATTTTTATTTGATTTCCATCAAGAAAAAGAAATGCTTTGTTTCTTAATTCATAATGCATTCTAATTGGTTTTTGCACATTATACTATTGGTTAAGTTATTGAAATTATTACTATGAACAAATAATTTATAAAATTAGAATACTTGGTGTAATCTAGAGAAATGAAAGTAAGAAATAATCTCACAGACTCAGTGAAAACAGAGTATCTTTGTGGTTTCTTGTATCATTAGGTCATTAAAATATCCACAATGAGCACTTTTTTTTTATCCTATGAGCTTGAATCTAGTTCTGTAGTATGTGCTAGGGTTCCCTGTTGAAAGATATAATGACTGTTAAAGACATTCACTAATAGTCTAAGTGATACATAAAAGATCTGCCTCTTTTCCTTGATATGGTGTCTAATTATGTAGAAGCCCTATAAGCAGACAACATAAGCTTAATGACATATATATTCTATAGTTCTTTGTCACATAAACAATAAGACATAATTGGTTCAACTATCATCAACATGGACTCAGTACAATTTTAGTGGATCTTTGCAGTTATTTGCCAAAAAATCAAGACATTCTTAGAAGTAAAATTGATTTTTGATTAATTGAAACTTGTCTTTAGATGGATCTATCTTTAGATTGATTCTTTAATTCATCCTTCTTAAAGAAAGGATACTGAAGTGTCATTTGGAGAACTTGTTAAGATACAGATTTCTGGGCCATAACTCTAAACAATTCCACTCAGCACATCTGGAGTGGGGCTCCCTAATTTTTATCTCTAAAATTTCCACAAGGATGATGATGATACTCTATCACAGTATAATTAAATATTTCATAGTGCTGTCTAGCTATTGATCTTCTATAAAATGTGCACAAATGCAAATGAAAATACAGTTTGCAAATCATTAAGAAGCTTGTATTTCCAAAGAGATTACAAAAATTATCTAGGAGGATGGGATTCTGGACAAGAAACACTTTCAATAATCTAACATGGATGGTGTTTTGTCTAATCCTTGTTCTCAGTGCTGTGTTTGTATGTGGTATGTACCATACACAAGTACACAAGGAATTAAAGAGGAACCAGCAATGTATGGGTTTTTGAATCCTCTTGTGAAGTAGAATCTGAATTCCCTAGCTCCACTTTTTTAAAATCTAAAAACTAAATATATTGTAACAGTAAATTGATACATTTCTTTTCTTAATCACTTATAAACAAATTCCTGTAGAAAAATATCTGACAGATTAAGAGAAAAAAATATGGGAATTAGAGTGTTTCCCTAGTTTGTCATGGAATACAGGCATTTATTTTTAGTGGTAATTTACAAAATGCTGATTTCTATGTTTTTGCAAAGTGGGCATATATGTTCTTGAATTTTTTTTATTTTAATACATTCTTGCTGCTAAAAAAATTTTTGATGACCCATTGGGTTTCAGTACCAACAAGAAACACAAGTTTTGTTACAGGGGTGATGGTGGTTTTTCTGAAGAATAATGCTTTTCTCAAGACTTTGTTAAGAGATCAAAGTTTTTTAACTTGATCTCTCTATTTCATCCTCATTATTTTCCAAGCATTTTAACTTTGCTGTCAGGCATCTTTCTAAAACACTAACATGATCATGCAACTCATTATCTTAATTAAAATATTTCATCAGCTTCCCCTTGCATTTATCATAAAACAAGCATTTCTTAGCCTTGCGAACAAAACTCTTCATAATTGGATTCCAGTCTACCTCATGAGTTTTATAGTTAAAAGGGTTATGCCAACTCCAAAAACAAGGCTTTAAAAAAAATCATGTGTTCTCAAATTCTTTGTGTCCTGTTCCAAAAATATCTTTATTTCAATTTTTCTCAGTTAAATCTTTCAATACAGAGCTCATTGTTTCATATCCTTTCGCATTTTTCCTGTCTCCATCCTCTATTAAGCTCCTCTTATCTAGATCTCCATTATACCCTACATACTTCTAACATAAATCTAACCATACTGTTCATCTTTGTCCTTGGTGTGTCTCAGGAACCTGAGGAGATACTATATCATCTATATTTATGTTTATTGCATTGCCAACATATAATAGCAGTTCAGAAAATGACTTTTAAAAATAAATTTATTGACAATGTCATGAGTATTGAGAAATAAAATTTAATAGCTAAATTGTAAAGGACCTGATAAAACAGACAGTGAACCTCAACACTTAAGTGTTAATGAGTAGAAAATTTAGCAGTATTTTGGATATGATAGTGGCATAAATAAACAATGGGTCAGGATAATTAAAAGCATGCATTTAAACTGTCATAAGAAATAGTACAGGTAAGGAGCAAAGACGATCCACCTTTGGTAGTAAGGGTGGAACAGAGAGAGATGATGAAAGCAGGGCTTTGTGACTACAACATTTCTGCTCTGGAAGATAAAAAGTATGATGACTTTGCCATTGGAAACAAAATGATGAAAAGGAAATCCACTTGTCATGTTGGGGATGCTAGAATATTTTTAAAACTCATGTTTAGAAAGAGTTCAGTGGAAAATAAAGAAAGTAAGTAAGCAATTAAGAAAAAGAAAAAGAAAAAAAAGCATCTTCATCTCATCCAAATGAGTGTGTGGATCCCAAATTTTGAACATGAACAACAGTTGCATGAACATAAGTGTTGACTTGATGAATGCTGAGCATCTATTTTGTTCTATGAAAAGCAAAACCAAAAGTTGAAGGATAAAGGATTGAATAGAAAGAGAAGAGACATTTGCCAAAAAAAGACATGTCAGTCAATATTACCAAAGCAGGGAAAATTCAAAACTTTTATATCATTTTGGAGAAAAGATTTAATCATGAATGTTAAATGTTCTGAAATTTTGGATATATGTTGTCTTAGTCACTTTCCTGTCACTGAAACAAAATATCTGACACCCTAAAATGGAGATGTTTATTTTGGCTTACTGTTTCAGAAGTTTCAGTCCATGGTCCCAACCTCAAATGCAGAAACTGGATGATAGATGGAGGAAAGTTGCTCAAGTCATGGTGGGAAGCAAACTGAGAGAGAAAGGAGGTGCTGATAAAGTGGATATACCCTGCCAGGTGACACTCCTAATGATCTGCCTGCAAAGTGGTCCCCACCTCATAAGGGCGCATTTAACTTGGAATTCCTCCATGGGTTAATCCACTAATGAGTACAGTACCTGATCCCCTAACAAGTAGAGCATCTAATTACCTTCCAAGATTTAGCTCAGTACTCTGTGCCCCTGTGAACCAATGACCCCTGCGGACATGAGGCTTTGTGGGGGGACACTGTAGATCTAAACTGTAACATATACAAGTGTAAAATGTCACTGTGACCACCCCACCTGAGTTGGCTTGGAGATGAGGTTGCAGGTAGGGTGATCCCTATGATGCTGTTTTGGGCTTACCTCAGGTATCTCAATGCAGGCGCAATGTATGCAGCACCCTCTCTTTATGTCACTAGAACTCTGCTTACTGCCTCCTGTTACAATTGCTTCCCCTTGATTGACACCTCCTCGGTTTCTGTCTTCATGGTTCTGTCTGCCTTCCTACTCTTGCCCCTATTCACATCTTTCCAGAAAGTCCCATGGCAGGGGACCCAGAGGATGTGGTAAAACCACACAGGAAAAACAGAAAAACTTCCCCAACTGAACAAATAGTTCCTCTGCCACAACCTCCGGCAACATCTTTCCACACGCAGGGGTGATGCTCACACATCTTCTCCCCGTTCTGCTGGATGGCATATGGTGGTTAACCATTTGGTGTCTGGGCAGTCCTGCTCCTCTAGGCCACTTCCTTTGCTCCTATGACTTTCCTGCTGTTTAAGTTTAACTGTGGCTCATTAGAGCACGAAGGAAACCAGACGCGACATCTGGGGCAAGTCTACCTCTGACCACCACTGAGGTATTTGAACATGACTGCTCTTCATCAGTTCTTCTTGCTGTTAATCTTCTCAATTGTAAATGATACTTCACGGTTTCCAAAACTATTGCTTGCCTTCGTGTAGTGATTTGTATTATTGAGTGTTTTCGTGTGAGTCTTTTAGTTCAAGTCAAGTCTTTCTTTAGGACATTTTATAAATAAGGAAACTGAGATATCAAACTCTTAAAGAAGATAATTTCCCTCAGATAATTTGTAGCAGAGCTAGTGATAAGAGGTAGTCTCCACAAAAATTTCCCTCATGCTATTATAGCAGGTGTTGTGCTTCTGGTCCTTTTTGGTGTTGTTTCTTTCCATTGTTTTCAGAAGATACTGAAAGTGCATTGCTTTCAAATTTCCTTCATGTTGCTCTAATTTGTGTTGCTTTAACATCTGGTAAAATCTGATGAATTTAATCCTGCCACAAAGTTTTATTGTCTGCAATGTTTTCTTGCAACCTCTGCCATAAATTTTCCATCTTTCCACTGTATTTCCTAACAGTCCATCTATGGACCATTTCACTACATATATGATAAAATATACTTAACAAGTTAATAAAATTATTTCATCTCTAAATGTGTTTCTTCCCAGATGAATGGTGTACTCTTTCTCTACATTTCCTTATCCCAACTTCATGTTTTGAAACTTTTTATTTATGTGTGTTCACGTGCAGGTGAGAAAGATATGGAGGGGGGGCGGAGAGCAAAGAAGAAAGCAAAAGAATGGCCTTTCTCTTAGACCCAAACTTATCAAAATCTATCCCACCATTCCACCAAGGGCACTCATAGCAATGGCTGCCAACATGTCACCTCCAGTCACCAGTGTCCGCCAACCCGTGAGCTCTAATCAGCTCCATCCAGCCCTCTTCCTCTAACTTCTCTGAAATACTGGTCATGGTCAAAAAATCCTTCATTTTAAATGTCCCTTTCTTCTATGCTATTATACTATTCCAAGTTTTACACAACCATTGAAACTTCTTCATCTCTCTGGAGGAAATAAAGTTAATTGTAAATGAGAGTACAGGAGGCAGGTGACCTGGCACCACCACTTACTGCACTATTAGGAGTATACTTTTTTGTCTGTTTCTTTTAAATTGGGAATAATAATAATTCCTACCATATAAGTTAGGTAATGTCTTGTGTTGTACATGTCTGATTATAGGGAGGGAACCTTTCAAATAAGTGTTTTATGACCTATCATATAGGATTTTTTGAAGACTAGAGGTATTGATGCATCCAAAATATGCAATGGTAATGCCTGACACATAGTAATTATTTAATGAACTGCTCTACTGCTAGTACTCCACTTCCATTACTAATACCATGATTACTCTTATTCCCCTTGTTCCTGCTGTCTACTTTACTCACAGCCTAGACATAAATGCTTCCTCGAGTTGTTGGTTATCTTTCTCATTTCTCTCCAAAAATCATATTAGTAAGTATTCAAATCACTACATATACTTTTATGCCTCACAAATACTTATATCTAACTCTTTACCTGAATTCCAAACCAGTATATATTAATCATATATGACACAACTTTTTGATATCATTGTTTATAAATGTGCATGTATTGTCTCAAATAATGACTTTAAATTCATTTCTCCTTAAGGTTAGTGTCTCTCCATTTGGTAACCATCCAAACCAGAAATCTCCAGGTTTTTTCCCCTTACTTCCATTTTTAATACATTTTGTATCATTAAGAAGAGATGGTGTTACAAGTAATACAGACCTACAAATGGGCTCAATATGATCATTTGTTTAATATAATTTTTATTTTATTTTATTTGCATCATCTTGATGATTCAGGCGCTTGTGATAATAGAAGTATTCACCTTATAAGTTAGATGCTCTGTATTTCCTTCCTAAAATGGATACCTCAGGAGTGCAAAGTGAGCTGCACACACTTCTGTAAATTCTGCCAGCAGTTTAATTTGTAGGTGTCGGGTATCCTGTCTCAGAGACTGAAGACTAAGCCACTGAGGATATCTGGATAAGCACCATTGTTGTCCTGAAGTCCTAGGCTTCTGCTTCTTCCACATAAAAAAGTGCCTTCTCCCTAGACAGTAAGTGATAAAAGAAAACAGAAATGATTGAAAAAATGTTTACCAGCTACTTTGCTGTGAAATTTTTTGATATTATGAATTTTTTTTATTTAAAAACAATAAAAGGATAAAAACAATACAGAATTTCAAAAAATAGGAAATTAACACTTAACACATTGCATATTGTTGTCTTGAAAGTTGTTATTCAGATTACAAGATTTAGGCATGATAAAAATAATCAAACAATCAGACAATGAAAACACAAACTGTTCTTTTTGATGAACCAAAAAAAATAGTAGTACAGCTATCTATTTTGTATTTATTTATATACACATACATATGTGTGTATATATATATATATATAATATATATAATCTTTTCCCTTCTTTCTTTTATCCTTTCTCCTATCTCAGTTATTCTTTCCTTTTGAGAATTTCCTTTCTCTTTCATTTTCACAATACCTATTGTGCATTTTAGATCTTATTTACTCTTTTTTAATCTACACTAGTTAGACTAAACAGTATTAACACATGGGAGACTGGTTTATTTCACTTATGAATATGGTCTCTAGTTGCAACCATTTACCTATGAAAGCCTCAAGTTTATCCTTCTTTATAGCTGAATGATACTCCATTGTTTAGAAGTACCACATCTGTTTTATCCATTCCGCAGTGGATGGGCATTTAGGTTGTTTTGAAGATTTAGTTAATAAAAATTGTGCCGCTATAAACATGGGTGCACATATATTACTGTGGCATGACACTTTCAATTCTTCTGGGAAAATACCCAGAAAAGGAATAGCTAGATTGAGTGGGACCTCCAATTTTAGTGTTTTGAGGAATTTTCACACTGATTTCCACAATAGGTGTACCAGTCTATAATCCCAGCAACAGCAAATAAAGGTTCCTTTTTCCCCACAACCCCATAAACATTTATTATTGGTTCATTTATTGATGATAGCCATTTTCCTGGAGTGAGATGGAATCTCAGTGTTGTTTTAATTTGCATTTCTTGAGTGACCAGTGATTTTGAACATTTCTTTATATATTTATTCACCATTTGTATTTCTTCATCTGAGAAATGTGTATTCAGCTCAGATGCCTATTTTTGGATTGGGTGTTTGAATTGGGGGAGCCTGATATTTTTCAATTCTTTATATGATCTAGATAGAAGTCCTTTATCTGCAGGACAGGTGGCTAAATGTTTTTTCCCATTCTATAAATTTTCATTTCACTCTGTTGGTGATTTCTTCAGATATGCAAAATGTTTCTAATAACATGAAATCCCAGTTGTTGATTCTTTGAAGTATTCCTTGGAAGTTTGAGTTTGGTTCATGAACTCTTTGCCTACCCCTATATCTTCAAGATTTCTACCTAGCTTGTCTTCCAGTAAATTTACTGTTTATGTTTTAATATTTAGATCATTGATCCATTTTGACTTTAGTTTAGTGCACAGTGATAGACATAGATCTAGTTTTAGTCTTCAGCTTGTGGAAAGCCAATTTCTCCAGCACCATTTATAAAAGAGGCTATGTTTCTTCCAGTGAACATGTTTGGCCCTTTTGTCAAAAATAAGGTGGCTGAGTGCCTTTGTAGCTGTGTTTGCATCTTCTAACCTGTTCCACTGATCCTTACATTTGTTTTTTGCCAGTGACATGCTGATTTTAACACAGTAACTTTGTAGTATAATTTCAAGTCAGGGACTTTACTGCCTCCTCCCTTGCCTTTGTCACCTGGGATTGACTTTGCTATTCTAAGTCTCTTATGCTTCCACATGAATCCTAGGAATGTTGTCTCTAGATCTCTGAAGTATGCTAATAGTATTTTGATCAGGATTCCATTAAATCTGTATAACCATTTTGGAAACATGATCATTTTCACAATGTTGCTTCTTCCTGTACAAGAGCAAGAGATATCTTTCCATTTTCTGGTAGCTCCTTCAACCTCCTTTTTCAGAGTACTATAGTTTTTAACACATAGATCTTTTGTATCCTTTGTTACAGTGATAGCTAAGTATTTCAATTTTTTTGGATGCTATTGTCAGAGGTGTTATTTCTATAATTTCTCTCTCAGTGAGTTGTTGTCTGTATACAAGAATGCTATTGAATTTTGAGTGTCAAGATTTTATCTAGTTACACTCCTGAATTTGCTTATAAACTCTAGTAATCTTATGGTGGAGTTTTTGGGGTCTTATATGTAGAGTATCATATAATCTGCAAATAATGATAATTTAACTTCTTCTTTTTCTATCTGTATTCCTTTTATTTCTCTCTCTTGTCTAATTGCTTTGGAAAACATTTCCAGAACTATATTGAATAGGAGTGGTGATAGTGGACATCCTTGTCTTGCTCCTGATTTTAGCATGAAATTTTTTCAGTTTTTGTCCATTTAGTATGATGTTGGCTGTTGGTTTGTCATAGATGGCTTTTATCAGATTGAGGTAGAGACCATCAATTTCAATTTTCTGTAGGGTCTTTGTCATGAATGAATGCTGGACTTTATCAAAAGCTTTTTCTGCATCTATTGAGATAATCATGTGATTTTTGTCTTTGGCTCTGTTGATGTGGTATATTACATTTATTGAATTATGTATGTAGAACCATCCCTATACTCCTGGGATGAATCCCACTTGGTCATGGTGTATAATTTTCTTCATGATTTGCTGCATTGTTTTTGGTAATATTTTACTGAGAATTTTTGTGTCTGTTTTCATTAGAGAGACTGGCCTGTATTTCTCTTTTTTGGTCAGGTCTTTCTCTGGTTTAGGTATCAAAGTAATACTTGCCTCCAAGGATGAGATAGGGAGAATTACTTCCCTTTCAGTTTCATTAAAGAATTTGCAAAATATTGGCATTAAATCTTCTCTAAATTTCTTATAGAAATCAGTAGTGAATCCATCAGGACCTGGGCTTTTCTTTGTTGGTAAGTTCTTAATTATGTTTTCAATTTCAATAATTAATGTTGGGCTATTCAAAGTTTTTATATCTTCTTGATTCAGCTTTGTTATGTCATATGTTTCTAGCAATCTGTCCATTTCTTCTGTGTTTCCCAGCCTATGCAAGTTAAGATTTTTGAAGTAGGTATTGATGATGTTCTGAATTTCCACAAGATCTGTAGTAATTTCACCCCTTTCATTCCTCATTGTATAAATTTGAGTTTTTCTTCCTTTTCTTGACAAGTTTGGCTAGAATTTTTTTTTCCTTTGGCATGAGGAATCAAACTCATGACCCCCCACTTACAAGATAGGTGCTGTGCTGCTGAACTATATCCCTGGCTATACTACAACTAAGGTTGGCTAGGGGTTTATAAATTTTGTTTATTTTTTCAAAGAACCAACTCTTCAATTCATTAATTCTTTGTGTCGTTTTCTTAGTCTCAATTGAATTAATTTCTGCTCTGATCTTTATGATTTCCACCCCTCTATGAGCTTTGGTCTTGGCTTGCCCTTCTTTTTGTAGAAGGTTGAGGTTCAACATTAGGTCAATTATTTGTGCCCATTCCATTTTCCTGATGTGAGAATTCATTACTATATATTTCCCTCTTAGATCTACTTTCATTGTGTCCCACAGGTTCCAGTATGTTGTATCTACATTGTCATTTAATTGTGGATACAATTCTTTAATTTCATTTATGACCCATTTTTTGTTCAGGAGGGTGATTTTTTTATTATTTAAGAGAAAAAAAACACAGAAAAGAAAGACAAAAAGCAAAAAAGACAAACAAACAACAACAAATCCAATGCAATAACATTATAGGTTTACAAAACAAAATGTTAGGAATTTGACAATGGTTGTAATATTGCATATTGTTACCTTCAAAAGGGTTGTTTAGATTAACAGATATAGACTTGTAACATTGATCTAATCATATGAGTATTAACTGTTCTTTTTCATTAACTAATTCATTTAGTAGTATAGTCATTTTAGTTATCTTATGTATACATATATACAAATTTATGTCTTTTTCCTTTTCCTTCCCTCTTTCCAGGAGGGTGTTATTTAATTTTCGTGTGTTTATGTAGTTTTTGCAGTTTCTTTTGCCATTAATTTCCAATTTCAATGCACCATGGTCAGATAATACGCATGGGACAATTTCAATTCCTTTGCATTTACTTAAGCATGTTCCAGGACTAATATACGGCATATTATAGAGAACATCCCATGTGCAGCTGAGAAAATGTGTATTCTGATGTTGGGTGGAATGCTCTTTAAACCTCTGATAAGTTCATTTATTCACAGGTTTGATTCAGTTCTATTATTTCTTTGGTGACTTTTTGTCTCATTAATCTTATCTCTGTGGCAATGGGGTATTAAGTTCCCCTGTTACAATTGTGTTATTGCATATTTGATTTTTCATGTCTATTAGTAATCATCTTTCATAGTTGGGTGCTCCCATATTTGGTGAATATATATTTATGATTATTATCCCTTTGTCTTTAATTTTTCCAATAATGAGTAGGTAATGACCTTCTTTATCTCTTCTGAGCATTTTGGTTTGAAATTCACATTGTCTGCAAAAATTATAGCTACCCCTGCTTTTGTCTTGGTTCCTGTTTTGGAATATTTTTTCCATCCTTTGACTTTCAGTCTGTGAGTTACTTTTTATGTTAGACGTGTTTCTTGTACACAGCATATTGTGGAATCTTGTTTCTTGGTCCATTCTGCCAATCTACTTTTTTAGTTGGTAAATTGAGACCATTTACATTGATGGTTATAACGGATATGTATTGGCTTTTCTCTGTCAAGTTGTTTTCCTGTTGTTGGTTCCCTGCTTTCCCCCTTCTGTTTAAGTGTTTTTCTTGCTTGTTGTTTTTTTTTCTGTTGCTGTTCTGGGAATTGTGGTTATGTTTATCGCTACCTAGAATATTTTTCAGTATTCTTTCTAGGGTTGGTTTGGTGGACATGAATTTCTTCAGTTGTTCTTTGTTATGGAAATATATCATTTCTCCATTAATTTTGAGAGAGAGTTCTGCAAGTTACATTATTCTGGGTTGAAAGTTTTTTTCTTTCAGGGCTTGAAATACTTCACTCCAAGTTCATCTTGACTTGAGGGTTTTTGTTGAGAAGTTGGCCATGATTCTAATGGGATTTTCTTAATATGTAATCTGTTTCTTTTCCTAACACTTTGTAGTATTCTGCTTTTATGCTAAATTTCTGGGATCTTGATTACTATATATCTGGGTGTAGATTTATTTTGGTTATGGCTGTTCAGAGTTTTATATGCCTCACTTATCTGTATATCAGATTCTTTTCCCATGCTTGGAAAATTTTCTGCTATTACTTCTGAAAGTAGGGGTTTTTTTAGGTCATTTGCATTGATTCCTGCATTTTTCTTACACTGTTTTTCTTTTCATTGTCTTGGAGCTGTTGAATTGTCATTTCATGGTCCCTTGTTATGTTTAAGAGTTCTTTCTTTACATGATCACTAGCTGCAATCCTGTCTTCAAGGTTTGAAAGTCTATCTTCAGTTTTGTTCAAGTGGTTTTGCCAGCTTTCAATAGAATTTTTAACTTCCTGGATATCTCTTTGATTCTGTGTCATGCATTCTATTTCTTTCCTATATTGTTCATTGAAGATTTTCCCATGGTCCTGTACTTTTTTGTCTAGGTTTTTTTCTGCCTATGCTGAGCAACTCCTTCATTGAAGTTGTCATTTCTTTCTTTACTTGAGAGATTATTTCTGATCTGATTTCCTCTATAGCCTCATGGATTTGTTTCTTTACTTCACTTGCTATCTTTTCAGAAATTTCAGGTATGTGACTTCCAGTGTCCTCTATTCCCATGTCTCCTGTATTTGCTCCAGATGAGCTCAGGGTATGAAACTGCATTTTGATTTTTTTTTTTTTGTCATTTTCACCTGTTGGTTAATATTTAGATATTTTCAGTATTGCTAGTTTTGACTGTCCATTGTGTGTGTCTTAGGATCCTATTATGTGACTGATGTTCACTCAGTAGCTGGGTCCTGCAGTGTAGGGGAAGAGCCAGTCACCTGAATTCCTCCTGCTAGGCAGTTGGGTGAGTCCTATATTCTTCCTAGGCTGACAAGCCTAACAATGTTGAAGTGAACCAACCCTTAGCTCATGTTGTTACTGTGGCTTTAGACTGTTCCAGGCTTCCAGACCCACCTGTCCATGGTGTGCACCCCAGTCAGGACTCTACTGTGTCACTGGGGATCTCACAGGCCCAGCATGGTTCCCCTGGGTTGGGGGATGCCTTACCAGTGCTTTCACCAGCCCACCCAGTGTTCTCTATATGGAAGAAGGACTCACCTGTGCTCTTGTTGGCCCAGCAATGTCCTCCAGGTAGGGGAAGAATTCGCTGTGACTCCTGCCAACCCACTGAGGTCCTCCGCTTCTGAGGGACTCACTGCACTCTAGCTGGCCTGCTGGGGTCCTCTGGGTAGAGGGAAGGTCACCAAGGCTCCCACCAGCCCACCGAGGTATTGTAGGCAGCCAATGCTCTCCCAAGTTGCTAAGGTCTCTCAGGTGCTGAAGAGGGGTGGTCACTTTCCCATGGGCTGCTGAGGTCTTTTTGTTGTGGGGGAGGGGACTGTGCAATTTTTACTCTCAGGTTTAGCTCAGATTTTTTTCAGCATTAAACCATAGCAATGTTCTGAGTGTTACTGAATATAAAAAAATGAACTGATCATATTTATTTCATTTTGCACTTAGTTCCACAGAGTGTTTAACAGTATCCTGAGTTCTTGCAATTATGGCCATTTACATGCCATTTGGAAGTAAAAGAAAAAATTAGTGAAGGAGTTGCTGATGTTTTTATTCTTTGTTATATTCAATCACTACTGACAAAGAAAAAATAGCAAACAAATCTCTTTGTGGAAAATTTTGATTTATTTTAATTTATTTAAGACTAGGTGCTTAAGAAGGTCATCCCACCACCCCCAAAAAAACCCCACAACTATTAAACATACTGTAACAATTACCGTCCAGTGATAAAAATGTTTCTTATTCCTATATTCATTGGCACAAAGTTCCTTTTCAGTTTCTTAAATTAAGGAGCTTTTTCTTTTCCATAAAAGTCCTCATTGAGTCATGGGTATTGAGTATGATGGAATGAATGATTTCTCTCCAAATGCTTATGTGGAAGACCGACACCTCAGCATGACTGTACTTAAGACTTTTAGAGATAATTACAGTTAATGTGGTCATAGGGTAAAGATTCTAATGGGATAGGGCTAGTAGCCTTATAAAAAGAGGAAAAGAGATATCTCTGCATCCACATGTACTGCAAAACAAAATCAAAAACTACAAAAAAAAGCACACACACACACACATAAGCACACACCAAGAAGACAAGCTGTCCACAAACCATGAAGAGAGTTGACCACTTTGTCACCATGATCTTTGTCTCCAAGGTTCCAGAACCGTGAACAAATAAATGTCTATTTTTTATACCACTCAAATGATGGCAGTTTGTTATGGCAGCCAGTCAACTAAAATAGCATATTAGTAAGACTGCAAGTCATGTGTAGAATACCTAGTACATGTCATAAGATTTTGGAAGAGATAAAGTACAAATGAGAGGTAAACCTGCAACTTCATAGTTTCATAATACGTTTTTTTTTCCTCTCTTGGCTGCATAGTATCCCAGAAATTCTATAACTTTGAAAGGCGAAAGATTTATACAATCTGAAGAGAAACCAGAGTATTAAATTCTATAACTTTGAAACACATAATATAAAATGAATTAGGTTTTGTCTGGCCTAATAATATAGTACACCAAAAGAAAAACTAATTCAGGATTGTGTGGTTTGCCAGTGTTTCAGACTTGCATCTTTTGACCAGAGCCCTGGTGTTGCAAGAAACTTTCAAATCACCACTGAACTAGTCTTCATGCAGATATTTATTGATCACATTTCTTGTTCAGTGCTACTGCTATTAGACTTTCTAAACTCAAATATTATTACAATAGGAATATGTTATATTCCTTGTTCATGTATAAAACATTTGTCCAATTTTAGCTTTGGAAAATAAAAAGAAAGTTTTGGGATTTTTTAATTGAAAATATAACCTAAGCTTTAGCAGAAAATATACGTTTTTTTTTCCAAAATTTGAGTGTTTATTAAAAATAATATCCTTTAGAAATCCATTTATTAATGTTTTAGAATAAAAAGATCACAAATCTCTATGAAACACTTGGATATTTATGTGTGAACTGTGTAAAACTTTTATTTCTTTTTTACTGAATCTGTGAAATAATAGGTTAAATTCTCTAAATGCTCTTTATGTGAGTTTAAGCAACTACAAGAATGAATTATTTATGAATTCTTACTTTCCTATTAATTGGAACAGGTTTACTTGGTAACTGACTATATTGTTAAGAAATTTCCACCACTCATTGTATTTGAGATAATGTGATCAAAATGTTATCCTATAATAAGGCGATGCTTGAACAGCAAAATCATGATGAAACATTTTCTTTTCAAATGCGTGCTTTTTATCCTGACATCAATGAGTGATTGAATGCTATGGATAGTGAATGAAATAATGATCCCTACAGGATATGCATAACCTGGTCCCCCAAACCTGTGAGTCTGTTAAGCTATCATTGCAAAAGTACTTTGCAGATATGATTAATTGCAGGATCTTGTGATGGAGAAGAGAGATTATACTGAATTTCCTTTAGGGATCAATGTCATCATGAGGGTCCTTAACAAGAGAGAGGCAAGAAGATTAGGGGCCAAAATGGAAATGTGAGGTTGGAAGCTCAGTTCAGAAAGAAGTAGCGATCACCAATAAAAGCCAGTAACTTCCAGAAGCTCAGAAAAGCAAGGAATGGATTCCTCCAGAGATTCTGGAAGGAATGCAACTTTGTTGACACCTCAACTTTAACTCCATAAAATCAATTAAGACATAGGAGCTCCAGAACACTAATATAATAGATTCCTATTGTGTTATGATCATTTGTCATAGCAGCAATAGGAAACTAATGAACTATGTACAGAAAATATGTAATAACATGCATGAGGCTGAATAATTCATAAAGAACAGAAGATTATAGCTCACAGTCTGGCTGCTGAGAAGTCCAATATCCAGACACTGGCAACTTTGGTTGCTTGGCAAGGGCTGCTTTTGGTTTCCAGGATTGGTATCTTATTGCCACTTACTGCCGATGGGAGTAGTGCTGTGTTCTCACATGGTGAAAAGAAAGGAAAGAGTAAAGCCCCCTTAATAAGAGTCTTAATCCCACTCAGAGACCTCATGACCTAATCACTTCACAAATACTTTACCTTCAACACTATCACTTTAGCCATCAAATTTCGACCCATGAATTTTCAAACCATAGCAAGGAAACGGTTCCCATGTTAAATGATTAAACAGATCTCGGACAGAATGCTTTCCATTACATATGCAGTATCTCAAGTAATTGTTCCCACTGGACCTTGTATTTGGTGTTCTTGTCAACTCGGTCACTGACTGTCTGTGTTGCCCTAGCAAGTTTCTTGGTCTGTCTGGACTAGGAGGTATCTTCTTCTTGCATCATCTGTGAAGAAATTACGCATGATCAGCATATTGAAGTGACCTTTATTAATTACCTACTCCAGTAAAGTTTTTTATTTTTTATTTATTTATTTATTTATTTATTTTTTTGTCTTCTATATAGGTCTTCATGAACTTCAATTTTCGTTGCTTCAAGTAAGGGTAGATAGGCTCGCTTAAGTGCTTCTCAGAAAAGAAAAGAACAAACCACCACCAACAACAAAATATATCATTTTTTTCTTCCTCCAGATCCTCTGAGGTGAACTTCTGGAGGTTATGGAGGTATCATGACCACTTTCTTCATTCTTGAAAATCAGAATAGAAGGATCCTCTTGCTTTGAAAATTTGAGATTTTAAGCAAAATCATGTCAACCTAACGTTTGGAATTTTCAGAGTAGCTTTAGGATGTTTTAGAGAAATTTCTGAGCAACAATGAATAATTTAAAGGGGGAAAAGCTCAAGAAACTTGATGGCAGCTTGAAGACAAAACTAATCCCCTGTTTGGCTTTGGGAGATTCTTAATGGGAGAAGATGAAGTAGGGGGCTGACTAAAACAGAGTTAATGGTTCTTAAAAGTCAAAGGCACTTTTTTTTATTGGTCTGAAAACAAACAACCAATTCTTACATAAAGTATTTAACCTAAAGCCTTTGTTTAACCTAATGGCACTTAAATTCCTTTTCTGGAATTCCCAGGGTGACTTATCTACCCAGTCAATCAACTGTGGCTGGTCCAGTAACCTGCTTGCCCTTTAACTTGGGGGTCTCAGGGAAATTTACATTCCTTAGCTTACTTCTGTGAAGCTTCTGTTTGGTTCTTTCCCCAATCTATTTATCTTAGCTAGTGCCATTCTCTATTTCAAGGCCACCAGGGTCAATAATCAAATTAGGAGGAGACTCAAACCTTGTCTTTCTGGGTGGTAAAGCAGAATACTCAATCTGCCTCTGGCAATAAGAAAGAAGAAATGCAAGGAGAAATTCTTTTCCTAACATCTGCAGCTCTTTTGTCAGTGGAACAAATTCTGTGAGAAAGCTTTCAGAGCCAAGTGTACATTCAAAGCGTGTGCTGATGATGCTGTTATTTCAGTTCTTTGCTTCAGTTTCTGCAAATGACTGTACAAGGTGTGTATTTGAAATTCAGAATTGCCACAACTTTTCCAGAAAGCAAACTGTTCAACTCATTCCATAGTTCAAAGAATATTTTATTAAACATAATGCAGATTTCTTGATGGGAAAGGAGTATGAAGAAGGGGAGAATCA
>RJWM01002996.1:0-119024 GCA_004363535.1 Dasyprocta punctata | reverse complement strand
CATTTACCATAACATTTTTAAGATTCATTCATGTTTTAGCATGTATCAGTATTTCATTCCTTTCTATGGCTTAATAATATTTCATTATATTGGAATCTCTCATTTTGCTTATTTATTCATCACTTTTATGACCAGAACATTAGGTTTGCTTCTACTTTTTATCTTTTATGAATAAGGATGTTATGAACATTGCTATATGGAAGTATGCTTTCAGTTGTTTTGAGTGTGAAACTCCTGGATAACTATGTTTGTTTGAGAAAGTGTCAAAATTTCTTCAGAAGCTGCTGTGCATTTTACATGCCCTCTGGCAATGTACAGGGTTTCCAATGTCTCATACCCTTACCAATACTTTTTGTCTATCTGTCTGATTATTGTGTTCCTAGTTCATGTGAGTTG
Organism: Dasyprocta punctata; assembly: GCA_004363535.1. Taxonomy (NCBI): domain Eukaryota; kingdom Metazoa; phylum Chordata; class Mammalia; order Rodentia; family Dasyproctidae; genus Dasyprocta; species Dasyprocta punctata. The sequence continues at coordinate 118,628 of RJWM01002996.1, read as the reverse complement.
ATATTTTGTTTTGATTTGTATTATCCTAATGATTGATGATATTGAACATTTTTTCATGTGCTTATTGGCTATTTCTATATCTTTTTTGGAGGAAGGGCTTCAGTCCCTTTACCCATTTTGAAATTGTGTTGCTTTTTTTTCCTTTCTTTTACTATGTTGCCCAGTCTGGCCTTGAACTCACCATCCTGCTGTCTCCACCTCCTGAGCAGTTAGAATTACAGGCACAGTTGAACTTAGAGCTCTCATGTGACTGTTAATCATGGTATGTGAACTCGAATGGAGTAATCATAATACAATAGTAATCATAATACAATATTATTTTTTAAAATTTCACAATGAAAAAAGAACAAAAATGATGATACAGAATTTCAAAACAATATAATGGGGGATTAACAATAGTTAATATACTGCGTGTTGTTATCTTCAAAGTAGTTGCTCAGATTGCAAGATACAGGCATGAAAAAGCTATCAAATAATGAAAGCACAAACCATTCTTTTTGATGAACTAACAGAGATTAGTAGTATATATATAATCTTTTCCCTTCTTTCTTCTCTCCTTTCCCTCATCCCGGTTGTTCTTTCCTTGTGAGCAGTTTCTTCTCTTTTAACTTTCGTAATATCTATTGTACATTTTGGATCCTACTTACTCTTTCTGTTTTTTAACACTAGGAAGACAATACAGTGTTTACACATGTGAGTCTGATTTATTTCACTTAGGAGTATTGTCTCTAGTTGCAGCCATTTACCTATAAAATCTTCGAGTTTATCTTTATTGCTGAGTAGCATTCCACTGTATAAAATATCACATCTTTTTTACCCATCCTAGAGTTGAAGGGCATTTGGTTATTTCCAAGATTTAGCTAGTACCCATAAACATGGGTGCACATATATTGCTGTGGTATGATGCTTTTAATTCTTCTGAGAAGATATTCAGAAGGGAAATAGCTGAATCTAATGGGAACTGTAGTCTTAGTTTTTTTTGTTTTTGTCTTTTTGAGACAGAGTCTCTCTATGAAGTTCAGGCTGGACTTGAGCTCACTTTGTAGAACAGGTTGGTCTCTAACTTGCAATGATCCTCCTGACTCAGACTCCTAAGTGCTGGAATTACAAGCCATCATGCTCAGCTAGTGCTAGTTTTCTGAGGAATCTCCACACTGATTTCCACAGTGGTTGAACCAGTTTGCATTCCCACCAACAGTAGAGAAGAGTTCCTTTTTCTCCACAACCCCACCAGCATTTGTTCCTGGTTGATTTCTTGATGATAGCCATTTTTCTGGGATAAGATGGAACCCCAGTGTTGTTTTAATTTGAATTTCTCAAATGACCAGTGATGTTGAACATTTTTTCATGTATTTATTTGCCATTGGTATTTCTTTATCTGAGAAGTGTTTGTTCATCTCAGATGCCCATTTTTGGATTGGAGTTTTGAATTTGGGGTGCTTTATTTTTTCAGTTCTTTCTATGTTCTAGATATAAATCCTTTGTCTACATAGTAAACTTTTTTTTTTTTTTTTTTGGTCTTTTTGAGACAGGGTATCGCTTTGGAACTCAGGCTGGATGAGCTCACTTTGTAGCCCAGGCTGATCTCAAACTTGCAATGATCCTCCTGCCTCAGCCTTCTAAGTACTGGAATTACAAACATGTGCCACCACACCTGGTTATATGGTGGATTATTAAAGCAAAGTTCTGAGTGTATCTTTGGATAACAGACATGTAGGCCAGCAAACTGATACAGGGAGTGTGTGGCACTTTACGTGTATGGTACCAATCAATAAAAGCCTGTTGGTTGAATGGGATAAAAAAATGGTAAGTGTAAGGAAGCATGCCAATTTTGAAGAACTCTAGCTTTTGATGTCGTCTTGGACATTGGTCTCCAGGTCTCTAGTTCTTCAGCCTTCCAGTGCAGACCCACACTGATGAATTTCATGATCCTATCATTTCTCCAAAGTCCTTCAACACAATGAGCCCTCGAGGAAATAATAGATCAATACAGACATCAACATATCAATATGTAGTATATCATTATAGCTTATCATGCTCTTTTTTCTTTCCTAAGATTTTTTTCTATTTCCATGATTTTTTCTATTTCTTTTTGTTTAGAATTTTTCCTTCAACTATTCTAGGACAGGATTACTAAAGACAATTTTTTTCTCTGATTTGTTGACTTTTCTTTCATTTCCCTGGATGTAAGGTTCTGCCTTGATATCTCTTTTTTTTTTTTTTGCAGTATTTGAAAAATCACATAGGAATTTTTTCTGGCTTCTGCTGTTGCTGATATGAAATACATTGTCATTCAAATTGTTTTTCCTTTATAGATGTCATTCTTTCTTGCTATTTTTAAGATGCTTTTTGTCTTTAGTTTTCAGAAGTTTGATTATATTTCTTGTTGATATGGACTGAATTGTGTATATCCATCACTAAATTCATGTGCTGAAGCTCAACATGCCCATCTGACCTGTTTTGGTTCTGATACCTTTAAAGAGATAACTAATATTAAATGAAATACTGTGTGGACCTTTAATATCACAGAACTGGTGCTTTTTTAAAAAGAGGAAGAGGGTGCCTCCCAAAAACCTGCCATGTTGTTTCAGAGAGGCTCCAACCGGAAGACAACTAGCCAACCTTCCTGGTGAGTGGTGCTACCAGCATTTACTCCAGGAAAAGAATGATCTGTGCCTCCCAAGAACACACCATATTGAGTCAGGGAAGTTCCAACCAGAAGACAGCTAGCCAGCCTTCCTGGTAAAACTTTTTTAAATGTCTTCATCTATCTCATGCCTATTATTTAAATTCACTTCTTTTTGAAGCATGAATCTTCAAGAGGACATTTAAAAAAAGAATATTATCATGCAATATCATTTCCTTTATTTTATTTAACCATGACCATTATAATAATATGAGCCTCATTTGTTAATACACTTCATTGTAACAAAGTTATAGGCTACATGAGTTTGGGGGACAAGGCTGGAAACACCTTATTATCATCTTTTGTAAGTCTTTTAATGGAAAAATGGATTTCCTATTCCATGAAATTGATTTACAAATGAAGTATTGGAATACAATTCATTTATAAGCATACACCTCAAAGAAATCTGGCAGATATAACATTGAACTTTAATTACATGTCATCATTTTAATTGACTTAGTCTTTCTGCTTTTCTCCAGTAACCAGGTGTCTTCCTAGATCAAAGATGCATAAGGTATAAGATACATAGAAATTGTGTCAACTATGTTTATTTGTAGCGGTGACATAGTGTTCATTGTGCCTTAAATAGAACTCACTTTGGTTAGTAGAGAGCGAGGTGATAAACATGCTCTCAAAGTCAATGAAATTATCCCAAAATATTTTTCCCACAAAGATAAAAATTTTTTATCACTCTTTAGCTAGGGAAAATATTTTATATGATGGCTTTGAAAAATCTTTGTAAAGAATACAGTCCTCAAAGGAGAACTTCCCAAGAGTTCCAAAAACAGTGTTTTGTTGAACATTTTTGTCTGTTGCCCAGTGATGTTAAAGCACAATTCAGTCTTCTGGGAAAAATAACTGAATCAGTTCATCCACTCATTCATTAATTGAATACACATTGGTGTAGGACTCTGAAAGAGGAGCCAGTCAGACCACTGGGCCTTGCATGCTCCCTCTAGAACTCATGTGGAAATTCAGTCCCCATCATTAAGTATCACAAGGAAAACCCAAGTGGGACTCTAGAGAGATGAGTGTGGTAAATCCATTCACAGATTAAGGCATCATAAGCAGATTAGTGGGTTATTCCAGGAGTGGCTTTGTTATGGAAGTGAGCCCTCTCTGGCTTGCTTACTCTGACTCACCCACCATGTGATGCCCTGTGCCATATCCTGATCCAATAGGAAAGCCCTCACCAGAACCTAAGTAGATGCTGCACCATGTTCTTGAACTTCCAGAACCATGACTAAGTAAACCTCTTTTCTTAATAAATTGTCCAGCCTATGGTATTCAGTTATAGCAGGAGAAAACTGATGAAGACAGGACCTAAGACCCAAACATCAGATACATGTGCATATGGAAGTAGTAGGCACTCTCATGAGTTTGAACCCACCTGAAATCCATGAGTTCCAAGTATACTTTAGTGAGAGTACAAAGGTCTATGCTGAACCTGAATCTGAAAGCTGTATAATTTCAAGGGGGAGGATATCTAAGAGAGCATGCAAAGTAATGTGATGGTAAAATAGAGCAACAAGAAAATTTTCAGGAACTTTCACTCTAATGGAGCAGGTTGATGTGTAAATTCATTATGATACAAGGCAGAAAGAAACAGTTTCTGTACTAGAAGTACGAACTCTGGGCCAAGAAATGAGTCATGGGAGATGAAGTTGTTCCTCCTTGAACTTGTCTGTGAGTGTGACAGCCTTTGGCTCCTAGCAACCTTTGCCTTCTTCTGACAAATATTCAACATTTCTGGTAATATCTTATTCTATATAATTGTGGTCAAAAAGAATCCACTACCTACCCACACAAACTTTCTTGTTTCATAGTATCTCCAGGGTAAGGAAAAGTCTAATAGTTTTGTTTGTTAAATACTTAGGTCCAAACAATTTAAAATGTATGAAGCATGTACGCCCTAACAAGTTGGTTGCAGTCTGAAAAAATACACAACAGCGGAAGTAACCACTACTGATTAAACGTTTATTAAACACTGTACAATCCCTCAAAGCTTGATATTGAATTGAACAGTGCTGTAGTTATTTCCTGTTCTATATGGATTTTGCAAAATTCTAGCCACCGAGAACCAAGCTTTGACAAGATACTATGTCATCAGCAGGAGCTGGGCTAGTACTGAAACTGTGAACTATTTCAAGATAGTAATTCATGCTCAGTTAACAGATTTTTGAATATTGTGCTTTCTCATTAGAAATGAAAATATGTTGTGGTACCTCTCTGTTTGCAGCAGGGTCCCAGTGACTACTCTAAGAACGTTGTTCGAGCCATCCTTTATTCATTCTGGAACAAGACTCTAATTCCCAGTGATGCCCCAGACTCTGATTCCTAATGTGTTAGGGTTTGACGAGGTACTGGACTGTTTTCCTGGGTCAAAACTGTGAACCTACAGAATGGTCAACAACTAAACCAGTTTGCACTACTTGAATTTGAATTACACCTGTGGGGACAAACTATCAAATCAGGAGAAGATAACATAGTACACTCATTAGTTAAAACTGTAGCTAACATACCTTGATGCATTTTATTTTTCTTGATTTGGAAGCCCTTCTGTGTTTTGAAGTCTTAACTATAAGCATTTATTAACAGTTCTGTTGAGCTCAGTGGACCTTAATTAAAGACGACCAGGATGGAAGTTTTATATTAGCTATGCTGTATACTACATTATTTCTCTGATTCTAATAGTGTATTAATCTAGAGCTTTAGATAATTTTAGAACAAATATACTTTCAAACAGTGGTGAAGAGTGATGAGGGATAGATTTATGGAAGCAGAAAATCCTAGGAAAATTGGGAATTCAATAGATTTGCGAAAGATTTTTCTTTCTTTAAGGACAGGAAATAGATAAGGAGTTAAACTTTTGAAATATAAAATATATCTATTTTTCATTGAAGAATAATTTAAATTTTGTCATCTTGTGGTATCCTAGCCATGAAATTCACAACAACCATTGACTTAGGGATGAACAGGTCCTACTCAGAACAAGTGGGCTGTGAGTTTGCCTCAGAGAGAACATGTCACATTCCCGTAGCAGTAGCTCTCCAATTTTAATGAGCATCAGGATCCCCCGAAGGTTCGAGCGGCAGTTTACTGGGCTCAGTCCCCAGAGGTGGGCCTGGTAGAGGCTGCACATTTGCATTTCTAACAAGTCCCCAGGTAGAACTGGAGCTGCTGCTTCAGGGACCACACTGCTTCAGGGAGAATAACTGCCCCAGAGAGACAGTAGGATTGAAAATCAAGTTTACTGAAAGAGAAAGGGGATGGATAAATTTCAGAGCTTCCATTTTCGTATCAATAGCGAGGTCTAGAGTTCTGAAACCAGGGTTTTACCATAAATAGATATAAATAGGCCTCTCCAGACAGAATGAGAAATCTCTTCTGCTGCTGGAGAGATGACAAAAAAGTGGTGAATAAGATGAAATGTTGCTGAACACAGAATATCCTTATTCCCTTTCCCTAGAGCACTGCCTTGGTGTCTAATTTAAATGGATTGGAAGCACTCTCCAGTTAACTTGGGGCAATCAAAAGCTATCTAAAGCAGGTGCCTGTGTTTTTGCTTTAGTTTGTTCAGGGCTCTCAGGGGACACTGTGTTGACATGAAGGGAATGAAATACCAGGTCATGGCCTTGATACTCTGCCATTTTTTTTCAGTATGGGCTTTGTCCAACAAGGAACCCATTCCTGTGAGACCCTAGGTGGCTGGATTGAGAAAGTGATACAAAAGGTAGCCAGAAATAGGAAGCCTTCCAAGAAGTGGAGGTAAAGCATGTGAAGAGATCTGGAATGCCAGCCTGAAGCGGGGCAGGCATTGACACTTGATGTGGCCTCAGAAGGTCAGTAGCCTCCTGAAGTTCACTAGGGGAACTGTCAGTGGGGAGATCCTGGCTGTCCAGAGCAGTCTAGCATCTTGTCCACACTGGGAGAAAAGACCAGCCTTAGAAACTTCAGTAGCAAGGGCTCAGAGGACAGCATGTAGGGCACAGAGGCCAGGGGGGAGGGGCATTCTTACAGCTGGAGGTCCTGGATATCTCACAGAAAACAGAGATAATAGAAGCAGAGAGCTTCCCAGTCCCTCAGGGAGAGTGAAAAGATGGAAAAAAGTCAGCAGGACCAATCAAGCATCACCTGCACACACCTGCAGAAAACCAGAAGGGACAACATCACCTTTCTTTGCCAAGTGTGTGTGTTTCTTCTTTAGTGTAACTAGTAGTGATGGGAATGATAAAGGGAAATACGAAGAAAGCAATAGTATTTTTGAGATGAAGGAAAGAACATGAGAATTACATACTGAAGATGTTCTAACCCCATCACATGTTATTTCCAGTACTGATATAATTCCAAGAAGCCTCACCACATGTTATATATAGTGCAATTTTCAAATATTTACTCAAAATGTCACCCTCCTATAGCTTGTACCAAGATTTATTTATCAATGAAATTGTTTAAAACAACCCCGAAAAACTTTCTTTTGGTGTTTAAGAGTTTGACTGACACTGGAATCTAAGGTGGCTTTCATCACTCCTGGGGATTCAACAGGGGTATAGGGATTAGAAATTCTGGTGGACTGGTGAGGAGGATTGAAAGAAACCTCTCTGGAGGGCTGAGGAACCTCCTTATGGAGAGCTCCTCCCTCAGGAGGGAAGAGGGCACCATGTAGAGGTTCCATTAACAGAGCTGCTCTCTGAGGGGTGAGTAGGAACAGTACAGGGATTGTTATTCTAGTTTACTCCTGGTCCACAGCTTCAGTGTATGTCTTTGTTCTCAGGTAGGATCTCAAAGAACTGCATAACCTCCCTAGAACACAGAGCCCAAGCAGCATTCTTGACGGCTGTATTCCGAGCAAAGCTTAGGTGTCCTTGCTCTGCCCCAGAATAACATGGCCTTTGCTTTCCTGATGGATGGTGGGTAGCTGTGGGGAATGGAGTCTCAGAGGAGAAAGGGGTGGAATGTGATGTGCTGACAAGGATGGCAGCACAGCAGCAGGGCCTGGAAGATCAGGCTTTTTCATGAGTGTGAAGACTTAAAAAAATGGCAGACATCGGATCAAGGTAAAAATTCTTCACTGAACAGGTAAGGGCAAAAGTCATGATAATCTCAGACATACACTGAGAATCTTTTATTCAAACACTTTGCTAATACTTCCTATTTGTCTTAAAAAAACTTTAAACACTAGCAAAATATGTATTAGTCTATCCATGCTATTTTCCTGGGCCCAGTAGAAATGCAAACATGCAGTCCTTGAGAAGCACAAGGAAGCAACTTAGCATTCTGCCATTCACTGTCCTTCTGCGAGCAGGTCCCTGTGTATTTGCACAGGTGCCATCCACAAAGCCAGCCCTACAAATACACAAGAGCTCATCTAGAACCCCTCTCTCACTGCTCCTTCATCTTGCACCTTATGCTCCAGTCAATTTAGATTTAGAGGTTTGTGACAGTACCTGGTGTTAGGTTTCCTCAAATGTGCATTCATTTGCCAGTAATGGGTTAAGGAAGTCCTCCCAGAGATGCTCAACAGCCTGGAAGAAGTATGACAAGCAAAGGAGGAAGTGGATCCAGTGCACCATCTGAACTCCAGGCAGAGGTCTACAATGGGAAAGCCTCAGCTCAAGTGTCCAAGGAGAATCTGGAGTGCAAATACCCCTTCAGAATCCTCTCGATCTCCGTTAAGGGTGGTGGGTTGTACTCTTCAGACACCCGCCTCACTTTCATTGGTTTTTTTCAGTTCACCTCTTAGTTCTTTTATCTTTAAGAAACCTTTCTTCTCTGATGTCCCAGTAGGGCCAATCTGTGCAAGTTTGTTGAAGACAGTGTTTTCCTTTGTTCATTCTCCCACTTCTAAGACTTAGAAGACCCCTACTGAGTATTTCTTGAATGGATGGACTGATGAAGGGATGTAACCTTATTACCAAATGTGTGCTCGTCAGCCTAGGGGCATATTCTCTTCCAAACCATGGTGAACTTATCAGGGAGACTGTCTTGAATTTCTCCATCATAATGTTTCAGTGCTCCACTTTATCACTCTGAGATTTTTTTCTACCTCATATGAGGATTGATCAAAAAATACAGTGAATATTTAAATTAAGCATTTAAGAATTATTACAATAAAAGACACATTGCCATTATTTCCCTTCAAGATATATTCCTCCTTGCTACAAACACATTGACTTATCCCATCATTCTTGCCACTTTCTGAAGCAGTTCTGAAGTCCTTTTATAAGTGTCTTTTGTTGTGCTCTTCTAGCTGCCTTGATGTCCTATAGTATAAATAATTTGAAGATCAAGGTTGAAGATGCATAACAGGCAAAAGGAAGATCTTTTCCAAATGGGAGGAGAGCTAAGAGATGGAATGAGGAGGAAGTGAGGGAAAAGAAAGGGGAAGTAAAAAACATTAAGATATGTTATGTGCATGCACCAAATCCCCACAATGAATGTAAGCGTTATGTACAGCAAACATGAACTAATGAATTTTTAAAATTATTTATGGCAATTTCTGTCAGATGAAGACATTATGCTTTGTCCTCATCCACCTTATTTAGTGGATCTGGCACCATGTGACTATTGGATTTCCTCCAAAGTCAAAATGACCACAAAAAAATAAATATTTTGAATTGATTCAGGTCATCAAGGCAGGCCCAACAGTGCAACTGAAGGCGCTCATGAACGTTGACTTCCGGACCTGTTTCATAAAGTGCCAAGGAGGATAGTATTAATGTGTTTGAATACTTGCAGAGGATTAATGACAATGAGTCTTTACTGTATTTTTTAAAAAATTGAAGCATTCTCTGTAGTTTTTGATCATACTTTGTATATAATAATAAATCTTGTTTTTCAGAACTCAAAGTGGAGGCATGTGAGCAATTTCACATACATAAGTAGTGAGTTCATTGGTGTCTTAGAATAAGGTATCATTCTATGAATTTGCATTTTATAAAACATTTATTGCTTCCTATTTTGTGTGTGTGAACAGAAGGTGCATCCAGGATTTTTAATTGTTCAAAATCTTCCTTTTGTTTCCCATTGAGGACACAAGCTGTATTCTTTTTGCAATGGGCATAAACCTCTAATGGTATTGTTTCCCATTTGGATATGACAGATACCCTCTCAGGAACTAAACTCATTTCTGCACGATGTACTTGAGACTTGGAGAAGTAAACCACAATTTATCTCCTCTAAATCGCACTCTCTAGTTCAGAGCAGGAGGCAGATAACCTCAATCTGAACTTTGCCTATGGATGTTTATCTCCAGCCTCCGAGTAATGTGGATTTATTCTGGTAATATACAGACCATTTTGCAGATAATGTCAAGAGCAAACATTTTATTACTGATTTCTTGTAAATTACACGTGGCTGCGTTTTAATGGATTTTCCTTCCAAACCTCAGACTCACAACATACATAGTTCTACAAATTTGTATTATGATCTTGAATATTGACTTTTAATTACACATTGGCTAACAAAACAAATAAGGCTGTCATTTCCATCAAGGGAGCATTAAGGATGGAGGATATCTTTTGACATCCTTCCTACCTTTTCATTCTAACACTACTTTCTTTAATATCACCCAAGTCAGGCATAAAAATGTAAAAATCTCACATTATTTTATGAAGACCTGGGAGCAGTTTTTAATTATATTTACTGCAAAGGATACATGGCTCACAGTAATGATAGTTGAAGGGCATCTTAGCAATCCTATGCAAGGGTGAGAAAGGCTTTTCGAGAGGCACGTGATACATTATTTCTGTCTCAGTAGAAGACAGGCTGGAAAAATACATTTAAATTGAATCCAAAGAAGGTAGACAATTGAATGAACTTCCTGACTACAAGGATATCAAGAGAAATAAGTCATTAAAAACTCAAAGAACTAAACTCCACTCTTTCTGATATATTTTAGTTCCTAACATGGTCTTATAGAAGGTTTAGCAACTGACAGAAGTGGCCTGAGAGTCCTACAGATCTGAGGTCAGCATCCTGATTTCGTGACCCCTCCAACACAGCTCTCATTCTGAGACTCAATGATCTCATCCTTAGAGATAATAGGAAGTATTGAGAAGCATCTCTCTGACCCGTATATTTTTAGAATCTGTTTCTAAGCATGAAGAGGGTTAAAGGCTTTTGAATTTCTTTCCTGGCCATTCAGGTAAGAAAATAGGTCAAGAGCTCCGTAAGACCAAGGAGATCAGTGGTTTATTTCTGTATGACAGTCTACTTTCTCCCAAGAAAATTCTGGAATCTACCTTGTGAGGAAGTGTCAGTGGTGAGGACAAATGCAGGACACTTAGGCCTTAATGAATATAAGTTATTTAATAGATTTCAGAAGGAGATTTGAATTAGTAAATCATGCAATAGATTTAATAATAATATAGCTGACATCGAATCAGGAAAATGTATTTTATTTTGAACAATCTGTTACAGAAAATTTGAGCTGGGAAAAGCTTCAGAAATCATATTAACTCATTATTATTCATTTAGTTTTTACTAATGAAGCAAGCCAAGCATTTCCTGTCTAGATAATAGTGTAAGAACTGGGAGGTGAATCAGTACAATGCTGTGTTTCTTTCTGTTATTCTGTTCTGAGTTACCAGTTCTCTCTGCAACTTGTCTTGTGGAAAAACCTCAGATTTTTTTTGCTTGTTTCTTTTCTTTTTAATCACTGTATCAAAAAATGAAGTTGTTAAACTCAACTTATGAAAAATGGAAACTGCTTTAATGTCCTGTACCACATTCAATTTTTCAATCAATGCTGGTGCCACAATGCCAACTTACCAACAAGGAAGCAATGTAAAGGTGATACTATATTTTTTAAAAAAATCATCACTATGGAAAACAATAATGCTGTCTCTATTATAAAAGTGTTTCAAGAAAGAAGAAAATAACTCCCCCCCAAAACAGTGTCTATATACACCTTAGCCAAACAAGAACACTGCTGCCAGAAAAGATCAACTATGTGAAGAGTCAATGATCTTCATATTTTATCAATTGATTTCCCTGACCTGCTGGTTGAAATGAGATTCATACTGATCTTTTTTTAGGAAAATTGAGAAGTCTATGGCTAATGGTCAATTTGAATGGAGAACATATGCATTTTGGAAGCAAGTGAAATAATTGGGCCACTTTTCTAACAAAGAGCTTTAAGTTTATCTCAATACTTTGGAGAAAGAACCACGTCCCTATGGAATTTCATTTCCACCATGCTAGTTATCAGGAATTATCTTTATTCTAATAATGAAATCCTTGATAAAAAAACCTGCAACTTTAGGAAGCTATGTGTATTTTAGAGTCTCAAGGAACCGTGTGTTGTTAAACAAAATATAAAATGTGCAATAAACTTCAGGTATAAAGGACTTTGTTGGCCATAAAATTTTATTTTACTGCTGCCAGCCTATGTCTAAACACATTCAAGATCAGTAAAGTATTAAAATATTCAACATGACAGAACATGAAACCTAATTCCAAAAATACAGCAATGAGAGTGAATGACAGGCAGAGGTAGATATGGAATGTCTACACTGTCACCTGCATGGTCTATCATTTCAGTATGTATTGAATTAAAAATGGTGCAGAGGGGAGACTGAATATCTCTAATGGATCATTGACATTACTCCCCACCCAGAGGCACCATTTGAAACTGAATGTTACAACTTGGTGCCAGTATCTCCTTGTTACAGTGAGTCTGGCGTAGGCACTTCCATGTTCCTTAAACCCAGAGTGAGCATGTTGGAGAATTTTCCTGAGGCCCAAATTATTGATTTCATAAGTTTGTGGATGCTCAGAAAAATAGACACTATTTTAAATTTTCCTGAAAGTACTATAAAGCATGAAATTTTATGTTGGGATAGAAAACCTCTTGTATACTAAAAGCCTTTGTTACTAAAATAGGTCTCCTTGTGTAAAATTACAGTTTCTAGGGGAACTATCCCACTAATCAGAGTCAAGGTTGATTTGGGCATTGCAAAATTGTACTATGTGTGCTCAACATAGAAATTACTGAATGAGAGAAGCAAAATCCTAAAGATGAGACAATAATGGTATTTTCTACTGAGCCACTTCAAAACAGAATTACTTGAATATTCTGCTAGATTTAAATGCATGATTAGGAGGACATCAACAAAACCAAGGAGATTTGTTGTGTTTGGATATCATTCTTACATTCATACTTGATGTTTTCCTCATATATGTACTTGGTTTATTATGTTTTTTGTTGCTCTAGCTGTTGTGTGTGTTTGTGTGGGGGCAGGAGTTGTTATTTTGTTCTTACTCTGTAGCACAACATGTGGCATATAGGATTTCACCCAATTTATCTTAAAGGAAGATATAACATATATTTTTGCCCCCATTTATAAAAGTTACTCTTATGCATTAGAAAAAGAAATAAAGAGAAAAAATCAAATTTACTTATAATCTTACCATCTAGTAATAATTAGTATGACTAATTATTGATAATTGGTAACGATTGGTGTGACTCCAATTATCTAATTTATATATGCATGCATTCACACATAAATACATCTACAAACACATAAATCATGCATATACACATACATATTACTAAACACTTTGGTATTAAACCAAATATTCAATTATGTGTTCTTTTTCACTTTAGCTTTAATGTTAGAAAACATACGATCAACTGGAAAATTACTTATAGAGTACGCAATGCCTATTCACTGAAAACATCTAAGACTGTCCCACAATGTATGGTATAGGTCAGCCTCCACAACAAAGACTTTCCTAACCTCTCCTGTCTAAAAATAAACATCCTCCTGATTCATTTCCTTGCCTTTGTTTCATCTTCATCCACACTGCTTCTATGGCTCTTTCCTTAAACACAGATACAACCAAGCTCATGCTCTCTGTAGCTCTGTAATTCCTAAGAGCTGAGCAGGTACAAAGCCTGATATCCGCAGTTCTAGACTATTTAATTTGGGACAGGATTTATCCTTTTCAACCTCAGCTTTATTACCTGTAAAATAAAATAATAATCAAAGCACCTTCCTCAGTAAGGAATCATGAGGATTTTTAACATTTCATGGTCAGCACAAGTTCTGTCTTCAGTAAATGTTATATATCATGGAAAATTTTGGAAGGTTTTCTCCTACCTATAGAGGAAAGCCCAAATGTATTAGCATGACTGCCCAGACTCTTCTCCATGCCCATCCACTTCCGTTCAGCTTCAGCTGCTGCCCTAGGCTCCCTGTGCCCAGTCCTGCTGTATTCCTAGACATCCAGCAGATCATGTAGACTTGATGTACTGTGTCCTTGTTCATCTCCTCTGCCAGCCTGGGAAGTCCAACTCCGACTTCAGCTAGACATATCTGCTACTTTTTACAATTCAGGACAATTGTGAACCTTTCTATTTGGCCTGATCTAATAGCTAGTCAGATTTATTTATTATTTTTCCTACAATGTCACAGAATTTTGGTTATGCCATCTCTGCATGTCTATCTTCCCACCACCCTCTCCCCTTGCCTCCCTGTCTCTTATCTTTCCTTCCTTCCTTCCTTCCTTCCTTCCTTCCTTCCTTTCTTCCTTCCTTCCTCCCTTCATTCCTTCCTTCCATTGGCTGAAAGACATAGTAATTAAGAGGTCTATATCTAGAACAGATTTTCTTCATTCAAAGTCAGATTTTCATAGTTAAAATTCAAATGCTCAAATCAAATTTATGTAATCTGGGCAAATTACTTCGCATTATGAGGCCTTAATCTCCTTCCAAAATTACAAGAATGGTATTATAGAATAAAGTGACCGTGAGAGTTGAATGTATGTAAAGTATTTACCACATTGCTTACTATGTATAAGCTCTTAATAAATGTTAGCTCTCACCTGACCTTTATTTGTTGAGTACTTGCTCTGTGACTGGTCTTCATTATGTTGCACCTGGCATTATAAGAGGTTTTGTGTGGAGTCAGTGCTCTCATTTGGAGACAGGCTTGTTGAGCAAAGACATTTTTAAAGTTTTTTCACATTGGACAAACTATTTTTGACAACATCCAGCTTGTGTCTCATATAGCCTCTGCTGGCCAGTATTTCTCTCCTAAGACACCTTGCATCCACTGGTGTGAGAAATACGGCCAGTTACAAGGATCTGCCCTTCTCCTGTTGGGAACAGCTGCCTCCATCTCCAGCTTACCCTTTACACTGTCTTCCTGGGCATCATACAATCAAAAGAAATCTCTTTACAATTATAATAATGGCCTTTAGTTTTCTCCATTACCCTGAAGCTGAAGAGTTGATGTCAGTGACATGTTCCAGTAGGAAGATCTCAGTGACTGCTTAATTTTCCATGTGGAGTTTTAATGCATTGTATTTTGTTAAAATCCAGATTGCATTCTTTCCACTAAGCAAGTGGTCCAATCTGATTAATACATTTTCCTGTATTGCCAAACATTGCCAAAGGCAAGGTATTACTTAGGGAACCACCCCTTCCCCCAAAATAGGCACACACAAATGAAAAATAAATAGATCTGTGCAATCATTATGGAGCTAAAATAGCACTTAGAAATGTATTTTTATTGTGAAAAATGACCAAATAAGAGTTGCTGACTGTTCGTAGCTCTGTAATGTAAGTCAGATAAATTGGTGCCCAGAAGTCTGACATTTCAAAAGCTGGAGAATATGTTGCATTTTTTTTCTGATATGCCATTTTTGTAATTCTCCCAGCTATTTTCCTCCAGCAAGAAGCAATTCTTCTGTGCCCAGGCAGTTCAATTAGGGCATTGTAAATGTTGTCAGAACAACTTCAGCATAAGCGCCCCTGAGCAAGAGCTGTAATTTTGGAGGGGAACAAATTCTGCATTTACCACCTTTGCATGGACAGTGATGTTAACTAACTTTTTGGAATAAGAATGCACCACGTGTATCTTCTTGAGTCAGTTAACCTGCTGAGAGAATTAAAAACATGACATCTCACCTCTGAGAAGCTCCTCTGGTTCTGCCCAGCATGTTTGTAGCTCTTCTTTCCTTCCAGTGCAGCAAGTCAGGTGTCTCAATCTCTGTACTGATTGAGACCATACTCACCAATTCTTCTCCCCTGGGCTACCATTGACCTTAACGACTTACTTCTAATGGACACATTGCAGCAGAAATGACACTACATAACACTGGAAACTAGGTTAGAGGTCAGCAAAACTTTATTCTGGAAAAGTCCGTAAAGTATTTTCAACTGTGCAGGCCATAACCATAATAGTATCTTTTGTAACTCCACAGCTGTGCTATTGTAGTATGGAACATGCAAATGTAATACACAAACTGGCTTGGCTGTCTTCCAGTTAAATCCCACTAGTACAATGAAGTGTGAGATCAAATTTGATCCACAAGCCATGGTTTCCTAACCAGTGGTGTAGGCCCTAAGAGATGATGTGTCTTTTGTTTGGCTACTGCTCTCTCGGGAGCTCCATATCTGTGTTCCCTGAGGTCAGAATGATAGCCATGGGGAAAGAATACAAAGAGGTACAAGCTGATGCTTGAGGAGCCCCAGCTCTCCAAGCCTTCCCAGACAGGTATGTGAGGCATGCCTCTAAATTGAGCACAGTTTAGCCACTTTCTGAATACAATGGTTTTATGGGACTGTCAATGAGAAAGGCTTAGCTGAGTGCAATAATCCTTTTGGAATGAGATTGAGGATGATGACAGTTATGATAATACAGTGGTTCTTGGTGGGTCACATGACTTGCACTTGAGCTGTCAGTATGTCTTAATTTCCTGCCAGTGCAACTTTGAACAGGTTTGAACATATTTCTTGGTTTGATTCAAGAAGACTTAACTCCTTGTTCTTAATAACAAGAAAGAGTGGAGGAGGTCTCTCTCTTTTTTTTTTTCACTCTTTCTATCCAGGTGGTGCATAAGCCAAGGGTTACTGATGGACATTTTAACATCAAATGCCAAAAGTTCATATAAGACAATAATCATGAAGAGAAAAGCAGTACTGATAAACTGACAGAATTACCTGAATACTGGTATGGAGCTGCTCCTGAGGATTAAGCATGTATATTTAAGCAATGAAAGTCAATTGTTTAAACATTTATATGAGACATATATCATATCTATGTATCTTTATCTGTATATCTTATGATATATCCATCAAGTTGGTAGATTTTAACAAACTGAACACAGCACGTAGCCCATACCCAGCCCAATAAAACAAAGTTTACAGCTATTTTAATCCCTCCTTTTTGTTTCCTTTCAGCTATTCTCCAATGGTAAATGCTGTCTTGAATTTTGACAACATTGGTGTAGCTTGGATCTTGAACATTTCCAAAGGTCTATGAATTGAAGGCGTGGTCCTTAGACCATAGTACAATGGGGAGGCAGTGAAAAGCTTTAGGAGGTAGGGCCTGTTAGGAGGAAGTTAGGTCAATGGGGTCATGCCTTTGATGGGAATAATGGTACCTTATTCCCTTCTGCCTTTTTCTGTGTCCCAGCCACCATGAGGTGAACAGGTCTCCTCCATCATGTGCTCCCACTGTGATGCACTGTGCTGCCACAAGCCCAAAGCAATATGCCAACTAACCATGGGTGGAAACCTTTAAAATGAAGAGCCAAAATAAACCTTTCTTCCTCTTAAATTGATTATCTCATATATTTTGTGATAGTGATGCAAAGCTAGCATAAGCATATATTAGTTTTTTTTTTTTGGCACATTATGCCAAGTACAGTATATATTCTTTTGCTTGTGATTTTTTTCACTCATCATTCTGCTTGTGAGATTTCATGTTGCATGCAGATCTAGAGTCTTTATTATTTCTGCAGTCTAATTTCCAATTGTATGACTATTAACACAACTTATACAACCAATTTGGTATTGATGGACATTTCTAGTTTTCTGTCTGTCATGATTAGTGATGTCACGAATATTTTGAAGTGTGTATTTTGATTAACGATCATATGCATTTCCATGTACATGAGAGTATATACATGAGACATAATGAGCATATAAATAAAATGAATATGTACATGAAAGTGAAATTCTCGAAATTCATGTTAGGTTGTTAGATATTGGCAAAAAATTTTCATAAGTGAATGTTTTACCAACAATGTTTAAGATTTCCAATTACTTCACTTTCTTATCAACAGCAAATATTTTTCACCTTTATCACATTAAGTATTCTGGTAGAGGTGGTATAATATTGCATTGTGATTTTAATTTGCATTTCTCAAATGAGTTATGAAACTGAGCACTTTTAATCTAGGTTTATTGCTTATTTCAATAGTATACTCTTTAGTGAAGTGTCTAAGTCATTTGCCTATTAGGTTGCCTTTCTTTTTCTTATTGATTTTAAAGAGTTCTTTGCATATTCCAAATGTGTTATTTTGGAGTAAAATGTAGCTATGCATTAAAATGTGGGTTTGGCTTTAGAATTTTTTTTTTTAACTTAAAACTGCGTCTTAACAGAATGTGGCTTGACTGAAACACTCATTTTGGACACGAGGATAGTTGTTCATTTGCTGTTCCACTAAGGTATAAGAAAGGACAGTCTCATTTGGTTGAACAACAATTAAGAATTTACCTAACTGTCCAAAATAGACCATCGTTATTACCTACACTTTTGTCAGGCATGGAGTACAGCTCGTGTCCATTTCTCTACTGAAATGTGCAAATTAGAGAGGAAGGGTTATTTAATTTGAATGTTCTCTGAATTTTCTATTTTCCCTGTTAGCCTTTTAATGCAGCTTACATTATAATGCACTGCATTGTCCTGCATTCCTCCTGTGTCTACCAGCATGTCTGAAATCCGCAGGTGGATTTTCAGAGATCTTTCAGAAGTCGGCACAAAGGAAGTTAGTGTACCGCTAAGTCTGCTGTGGAAAAGCAGGCAGTAGGATTCTGAGACTCAGATTCTTCAGGAATTGCTTAATCCTTGCAGGAACTTACACATTCTTCATTTTTTTCATGCTGTTATCAGCAAGCTGTAAATCAAACATAATACTTATAATCAGTGAGGAAAAAAGTCTTTTTCACTGTCTTCTGAAATCTACTCCCTCTTCTAGGTAAAGCATGTGAATGTGGACTTTGAGTCATCCTATCTTTGTACGGCCTTGAAATTTATTTACCCTTGAAGTTCACACTGCTAGGGAAGTCCACTGTCAATTTAAAAAATCAAGTAGTTAAGAGATTGAGAAGAAATAGATATTGACAAATCATTAAAATGACAGTTCAAAAATAAATACACATCAATATATAGGCAACATCTAACTCAGGATTATTAATATATTTAACTTTTTATATTTAATATACTGCAAAAGTATAACAGACTAGATAATGCATAGGAAATATCTTTTCTACTTTCCTGATTCGTGGAAAGATCTTATACCAATAATGAAAACACCAGTCAAGTTCGAGTTTGTTTCCCATGAAAGTATAACAGTGAGAGAACAATGACTTTTAACCCATACAGCATGGGGACCTAGTTCAGTTCTCAACATGTATTCACTATGTCTTAAAATTAACTAGAATAAATTATCACAAGGATTATGACTGATAACTCAGAGAAAGGGAAGTGCAAAACATTTAGTAAGAGCTATTCACTCTTCTTTAACCAGACTCTAAAAAACAAAAACAGACTAGTATACAATTGAATCCATCTCTTAAAATGTCTTTGAAGGCTGACACATTCCTGTGGAGATCAACATTGCTCATGTGGCTATACCGATATGGTCTGGAGTTTATCAGGCATGGCAAAACTGCCTGATTGTACCATTGAATAAGGAGAACAATATGATCAGGTTGCAAAAACCTGTCGACTTTGATATCCGATCATGTCTGAACAGCAGGACAATAGCTGACTGCTTCGCATCAATAATTTGACAGGAGACTTTTCAAGATGAACACTTGCTTGCCATCCCTCCCTGCACTGGCATCTGTCTTTCCACTGCCACTATGACTTGGTGACTCAGTTATGCTTAATTTAACTAAAGTTTCTCACACATAAGGACCAGAAGTACTCACCAGCTTAAACTACTGTATGGGAACAAAATCAGAAAAATGTTAAATAAATTTTAAGCATCTAAGATCATTGTCCAATGTGGAGGCATTGTTATAGTTTGGAAGTAATCATCATCTCTAAATTTGGATAAAAGTTTTAGAAAGTTGGTAGCATTCAAGTTTATATTTAAGGGATGAATTCAAAGTAGTGTGATAAAAAGATAGTATGATCAGTGATTGTTGGGAGGGATGCAGGGTCTCACTATGTAGCCAAGGCTGGCCTTGAACTCATGGCAATCGTCCTGCCTCAGCCTCCTGAGTGCTGGGATTAAAGGTGTGTGTGACCGCACCCAACATGATCAAGGATTTTTGTGGCAAAAAGAAAAAAGTAAAGTTGCAAAATAGCATTGGAAGTATTGGAGATTAATAATACTGACAAATATAACAGCAAATTGCCACCCATACATTTGTATAAACTACAACTTGCATCAATTGTACCTAACACTGTGGGGTTAGGTTGACCAAATAGTATTATTGTATATCCATTCCAGACAAGAATGCTGTGGTGGATTAACTAATGGTCAGTTTGGAACACCCAGCTGAACTGAGTCAGCATGGTTGTGGGTATGGAAGGCCCACCTGAGGATTGTTGCCAACAGCACAAAAAGAGGACTGGTGGGGAAGTTGGTGTGCCACTGATTCTCTGGGAGAAGCTTGTTATGCTGGTTTCTCTGATGTGAACTCGGCTATTCTCATCATCAGGTGAGCTCTGGTCCTCACTGTCACTGAGGATGGCTGCAGTGCTTTTCTGGGAATCTCTGGTCCTTATCATAAGTGTCGCTTCCTGGCTCCAGTGCAGATCCCTCAGCCTGCTGGCACAGATTCTTCATCCCACTGGCACAGACCTTTTTTTTTAAAGAATAAAACCAAACAAAGCAAAGCAGAATAAAGTCAATCAAAACAAAAGAGTGAAAGTGATACAGGACTTCAAAACAAGATACAGGAAGTCAACAATGGCCACCACAATGCCTCTTGTTATCTTCAAAATAGCTGCCCATACCATCGGACATAATAAAATCAAACAAAACAGAACAGAATTAAACCAATCAAAACAAAACAGTGAAACTGATACAGGACTTCCTAGCTTCCATCACTGACATTTGGACCTTCTCAGAGCAGATACTTGATACAGACTTGCATGATACATTGTCCTGGGCTCTAGGCCTCCAGTTAGACTCATGGAGGACATTGCCACGGCCTCAAAGTTTTCAGATGGGCTTGTGAAGGACATTGCTATGGGATTCAGGTCCTCAGCAGGATTCTTTGAGTGTCTAGTGAGTGGACAGATCTCGTACTACTCTGCATTTGACTTTTTGGGTGAATATTATAATCTCATAAATTATATGTCCTGTATTAAATCGATTCCTTTGTAAACCCTAACTACAACAAATGCCTTAGGTGATTTGACTAAAGTCTTTTTAACAACAGAGCTAGTTTTAGTATCACAGTTTCTAACTCTTTTGTTTATTTATACAACAATGAAAATGTGTCAAAACAAAACAAAACCACTAGAGAACTGAGATAGACTTTGGAAAACAAAGTTATTATTTGCTTTATTTTCAGTGAATTTGCAATAATACCTCTAAAGCTAATATTTGATTTGCTTTTAGTCTATGTGCTGTGCTGAGACTCCAAAATTTACAACAGTGGTACAAGATAGGAATTATTATCCTGTTTTCAGGTAATTTAGCAAAGCAGTTACACCTGGTCATCACTATAGGAAACATCAATATCTATGAATAAACATGTATACTAACAAAAATATTCCAAAAGGACTTAGTTTCAAGAACTTAGTTTCCAATGAAATGAAAAAAAAAATTTAGCTTCTCCAATAAAATGAAAAAGGCTTCTTGAGAAAATGGCAATTGTAGGACTGGGGCGAGAGATAGGATGAGCCAGAAAGTAAAGTACTATCTGCCCATTAAAAGAAAAAATATCCCACAATGATAAGTGTATATCAAAAGACCAAATGAAAGTGCTCACAATGGCCAAACTAAGTATACTTTAACAACCAAGGCATGTAGTATTGGACAATCCAAAATAAAAAATAAATATCCATGAATTCATACTAGTATTAATAATCGAACAAACAGATGAATTGGAAAGAATAATCAAATCTCCTGAGTTGACAAATTCTGAATAATTTACTCGGATACTCTCATCAAGGAGGCAGAGCACAAATCTCTGCTTCGTAAGTCTGGCTTGTATGTAATAACTTCTTTCCAAAGACATGCAAGTGGGAAAAGTAATTTTATAGTGGAGAAACTTGACAAACCTGCTTCTGCCAAGTGATCAAAGTTAATGTCCTCAGTACTAAGTCATGTAGATGTGATATAAGAAGAATGGCTATTTACATCCATGATCTTTCTTTCAAAAGCCCATAGTCCCAGTCTAATCATATAAAATACATCAGACAAAGCTCAGTAAAGGGACATCCAATAAGTATCCAGTCAGTACTTTTTGTAATACTCCAAGTCATTAAAATCTTGGCTGAGAAACTGTCTCAGGTAAGAGGAGCTTTAGGAGATATGGCAACCACATGTAATGTCGTATCTGTCTGGGATGAAATTTTTGGTCAAAGGATGGACAATAGTGTTGCGAGTGGACACAGAGGCCACTGTCGAGGCCAAAAGGCCCTCTGAGATAGACCACACTGGGACTCAGAGGAGCTAAAGGGAGTTGGTGCACCTGCCAAATATCCCAAGAATCGAGCAATCTCTGGTATGCAACTGTCTCTTGAGCATTTATCACATTTACAGCCAGGTAAGGGGGTCTTCCCCATGGCATAAACTGGAAGCTGGAGGCAGCGTCAATAGTGCTGGATTTTTCCTTCACTCAGCCAAGACACCCTGAGAACAAGGGGATTGGGGTGGGGGGACCTGGGGTGGGCAGCGGTCAGCACTGGAACTCACGGTGATCTGGATCCGGAGACTGAGCACTGGAGCTCACGAATATCGGGTACCACCAGGGAGCCAGACGGGGTGCTCCGGACAGGCAGGGTGAGAGTCACAGACAGCCGCAGAGCTTGAGTGGCTGCTCTCTGAAGCGCAGCACTGGGGAAGAGCGCATGAGCACGTAGCCAGAAGACGGCACAGAGCAGCCAGACGCTTCTCCTTTTATGTCGTGGGGAGTTTGATGCAAGCAACTTTGTGCTAACCTTACAATGGTGTACAAATAGCATGTGCTAATCCTATGATGGCAAGAATATATTTTTCTTCATGGTAGAAGTATATTTTTTAGAAACATATTTTTATAAGTTTCTTGAAAGGGTTCACAGGGTAAGTTTTTTGGCATGCAGACCCTATGGTTATCAAACTACGTGGTTAGCATGCACAGTTATCACACAGGCACACCAATAGCATGGTTATCACAAACTAGTTTAGACTCAGAAAGTAAGTTTAGAACCAGACAGAAGTTTAAGGTGGCTTCTTTCCTACTCATATCAAGTAGGTAAAAAATAATGAAATCTGAATAGAGTTTGGGATTGAGTTAATAATAGCATACCATTGTTCATTAGCTGTGAGGAATGTTTTAGAGTAAGATATTAACATAAAGGGCAGAAGATACATGGGAACATTAGTATTACCTGCAACTTTTCTATAAATCTAAATCTATTTCAAAATAAAATGGTTTAAAAAAAAACTATGGCTTTGAAGTAAAAAGTTCCATACATTCGTTTTAAGTTTGGAAAAGTAAATTGACCAAAGGTAAATTCATTTATTCATTAATTAATAAGTGGGTCATCTGTTCATCATTTTATTTGTTCATTATTTAGTACCCTTAGTTCCTCAACAGCTGTTCTTGTGTGTCTACTTTGTGGTAAGATGGCACCATGTCATAAGGATCCTACAGCCCTGATATGGACATTTTCTTTATTCAGAGGCTGACATACCCCTAAGAAGTTATTATATTGTGTGGGGTATTCAAAATTCTATGGCAGTGCGGTAGGTTAGTATCATTTGTTAAAATTCAGAAAAGAAATATTGAGTGGGATTATTGTGGATAGAGAATTTCTCTTAATAGGATTCCGATTATATGTTATATTATGTAGACTGGCCTATGGAAAATGACTTTGAAATCTTTATGTTTTTAGCCTGTGTGGTATCCCTACATTGTGATGTTACTCAGTTTTAAAGACAACTTGTTACTGGCTGAGAGTGACATTTCCTGTTTTATAATAGTGACAAGTAATGGGCCATTTTCAGAAGTTGACTTTTGGCCGGCATCATAATTCAACAGTAGTTGATCTAATTTTTTAAGCCCTATATGTGAGAAGAAATAATTTAATTATTCTCATGGTTACTTTGCCTCTGTACATTCTGATCATCAAACTTATTTTCTACTATAAGATATAGTCAACGTGAAAATTAAAGTTCTGGATGCATGTGGATATTCATTCTTTTGTAATGACCAGTGTTGATGAAGTCTGACTAGAAATATTCCCTGTTTGATGATCTAATGCCCATCCCCCAAGCCTGCAGAAATAATATATAGCATAAATCTGTGTTTTCTGAAATTATCACATTATATTCTTGAGGACATCAGCATGGAAATGATCTCCAGTGTAAAATCTATATGAGATATATGGAACTCTCTACAAGGAATATTGGATTATTGTACTCTGTAGCTTTGAAAACTATCTTTCTTGGATGGCAGCAGAAAGCTTCAATATACTTGCATGAATTATAAATGACAGCCAGTACTCTTGTTAAAGTAGCTACAGGATGCTTTTTTAAGAAAGACCCTTCAGCCTGTGAATGTTATTATGCATCTGTCATGCCACAGACTTGCCTTTGGAAATACTTTTGTATTCTAGACATTTTTTAGTATATTGAATATAGTGCTCAAAGACTCATTTTATTTCTTTCCATTTTTTTCTTTTTAATTCTCAGAGTAATTCAGACATGAATTTAACCTGAAAATGAAGTCATGGCTTTTAAACAATTATCCCCAAAGAGGAATTGATTACAAAGAAAGACTGTCTGTGAAGGGATGGGAGACAAAACCAACATTGATTTTGAAGTATAGCATCTTAGTAGTTCAGACTTGTAGGTGCCTTACAATGAATATCCTTTCTTTCAGTGGATAAATAGGGTAAAACACAGAGCAGGGTCTCCAAATAAGCACTCTTCTTTATTAAGACACACTTCTAGCTCAATTCACAGTCTTCTGCATACCATTTAAAAATGTTCTCAACACTGCACACACATCCCCAGGCTCTTACAATTTCAGCAATTTCCCTTATTGACAGACTAAATAAATAAATAGTATCTTACTTTGGTTGGATTCTAGGAACATATGTGTTATTTAAAAGCCAATGGAGTGACATCTGACTTCTTAAGAATCCAGTGAATGAAATGCTTTTGACATTGGAAATTTATATTGTTAGTTCACACTCATTTTTGTTTATCAAAGTTACTTCTTAGTACTGTCATATGATTTTTTTCATGAATTAGATCAATAGTGTCAAGAGTCTACAAGTAAGGGGGACAAAATAAATATGTGTGATATTGGATTATATAGATATAAAATATATAATGATTTTGTTTTTCTTAAGAAGATAAAGTATTAAGAGAAAGTGCACTCCCTTTATAGTCTCACCATCTTATACTGTTAGAAATGGAATAACAGAGTGATATCAGAGCTTTGAAGTAAATAGAGGCAAGACTACTGGAGAGTAAGTCCAAAGAACCAGAGAAGTTTTAGTTTATTCTCTAGGTTTAGCTGTTTGTGAAAGTTACTCAGCTTCCTGATCCACAGACTTCTCACTTGTTAACATTTTTTTTATAGACTTGCTGTGAATGATTGCATTTTAGAGTGATGGAGTTAAAAGAGACCTGGTTATCACTGCAGAGTCCTAAGCCTTACTAAGAATTCGGAACTTTGTAAATTGGGATCAGAAATACACAAAAATGATCCAAAAAAATTATAAAGTTAATACTCTAGAAATAAATTTCCAGAACTTTCATTTTCTGCTCTAACATATGGTGTGCTTGGTAGTCACTTTCTAATCATTCCCAGCTTTATGACAACTAAAGGTTGCACAAAGTGATAATTAGTGACTTTTCTTGGACCCATCAGAAATTTGAAGCCCCAAATCTCAAGACGAAGCTGGGGAGTTTTGTAATTTTCCTAGGCAAGCAAACATCCTGAAATCTAGAGACATAAAGGAATACAGACAATCACAGCCTAGGTCAATTTACCCAGAAGTAAATCTATTCATAAACTGATAGGATGAATTTCTGGAGGCTGAATGTATAAGCATGAAAGTAAGAAGCTTTCTTAAGGGACCCTTTCATTTTTGTGGGTTTTATCTTCAGGAAGTTTCTAAAGTTTCACTGTGATGGTCTCAGAAAAACTTTATATCTTGGCCAGATGAAGAGGTAATGCACCATTCTGAAATATTCCCAGAGTATTCTCTATAACAAGGGCATACCCATTACAGGAAACAACTTTACCAGAGCATTACTGATCTGGAAGAAGCAGTTTTTCAGGGACATATTCCTGAATCACATCAAGAAAGAAGAACAAAGGCTAAGAAACACTTCTAAAGGTCACATAACCCATTAAAAGCCTGAGATTTAATCATAAGGTTATGGAATACTTCCCGTCCCCCTTACCTTACTACCACATGAACAGGACGCCAAAAATATCACTATATTACAATAGAAAGAGGTGGAAACATAGGATCTATTTAAGAAGGAGTTCTTAGGAGAACACAACAGTGAGGGAAACAAACAATAGTCCCAAACTGGAACTCTCTCACATCTGTAAGTGTAGAAAGCACAACACATAGCGCAACAGAGGTTGACATGAAATGTCACACAAAGGCCTGTTTTTCCTCAGTTCCCATGATCTGATACATCATGTTTGACTTTAAGCAACAAAAAAAGTCACAGAGGTCACAAAGCAAAGGGAAAAATACAGTCTGAAGAGGTAAAGTATGCATCTGAACTGGACGTAGCACAAAATTTGGAATAATGAAATAGGGAATCTAACTATGACTAGTTATGTCGAGAGCTGTAATTGAAAAAGAAGACGGTTTGCAAGAACAAATGAGTAAGCCGGGAAATGAACACTCTATGAAAGAGTCAGAAGGAAATGATAAGACAACTAAAATGCTGTAACAGAAATGAAACATAGCTTTCATGAAATCATCAAGCTTGGGTATGGACAATGGAAGAACTGTGAATTTCAAGATATGTCATTAGAAACTTTGCAAACCAAAATACAATCATGTACAAGATAATGATGTTCTGACTAACAATATATAACTTATATGGCAGTAGTTCCACAAGATTATACACCTTAGTGATGTCGAGGCCATCTTAGTTGGCCTAAGTACACTCTGTGATGTTTGCACCATGATAAAATCACCTAGTGATACATATCTTAGGACGTTTACCAGGAGATCATTTCTTAGTTAAGTATTGCATAATTGTACAAATTATACAAAGACAAAAACAATTAAAAACTAAAAGGTCTTAGAATAGTGGTAGAGCAATTTAAGAAGGTAAAACATAAGCACAATTGAAATACTGAAAAGGAAAGGAGGAGAAAGATTAGCAGAAAAAATATTTGTCCCTTGGTATCTCTGGGTGATTGGTTACAGGACCCTTGTGAATATCAAAATCTGTGGATTCTGAAATTCCTTATATAAACGGGTTAGTAATTACATATAATCTACACATATACTCCTCTACATTTTAAATCTCTCTTAGATTATTAGAATACCTAAATAATGCAAATATTATGTAAATAGCTGTTACGCTGTCTTTCTTTTGCCTTTTTTATCGTTTATCAGTTCAACGTAGATTTGCACAATGATCATATTCATTATAGAGAATTTTTACATGTACATGATATAGTTTAGCTCTTTTTTCCCATTCCCCTCCCCTCTCTTAAACCCTTCTTACTCTCCTTATTTATAAAGTTTTGTTTCCATTTTATCATTTTTTCTTCATTTTTTTCTTTTCCATTCCCCACCCCACCCAGTTTCCTTTTCCTGTTGAAAAATTACTTCTATTTCACAATATCTGCTGTACATTTTGGTTCCTATTTACACTTTCAGTTTCTCACACCAGAAAGACAATGCAATGTTTACACGTGTCTGATTTATTTCACTTAATACTGTGGTTTTAATGTCCATCATTTATCTATAAATGTCTAACATTTATCCTTCTTTATGATTGAGTAATACTCTATATTATTTTTTATCCATTTTTCAGTTGATAGGCATTTGGTCTGCTTCCAAGATGTAGCTATTACAAACTGTGCTGC
The DNA here is from genome assembly GCA_004363535.1 of Dasyprocta punctata. NCBI lineage: Eukaryota > Metazoa > Chordata > Mammalia > Rodentia > Dasyproctidae > Dasyprocta > Dasyprocta punctata. The sequence goes on along the minus strand of RJWM01002996.1, from coordinate 90,675 downwards.
TATAAACATAGGCACATATGTATTGCTATTGTTTGATGCTTTTAATTCTTTTGGGAAGATACCAAGAAGGAGAATAGTTGGATCAAATGGAACCTCTAGTCCTATATTTTTGAGGAATCTCAGTACTGATTTACACAACGCATTCTCAGCAATTGTGGAGAAGTGTTTCCTTTTCTCCATAAGCCCACCAGCATTTGTTATTGGTTGATTTATTGATAATAGCCATTCTTTCTGGAGTGAGATGGAATCTCAGCACTGTTTTAATTTGCATCTCTTAAATGATCAGTGACATTGAACATTTTTTCATATATTTATTTGCTATTTGTACTTCTGAGAAGTGTCTATTGATTTCAGATACCCGTTTTTGGATTGGATCTTTAAATTTGGGGAGGTCTAATTTTTTTCAGTTCTCTATATGTTCTGGATATTAGTCCTTTGTCTGAAGAACATCTGGCTAAGACTGTGTCCCACTCTGTGAGTTGTTTTTTTCATTCTGTTGGCCATCTCTTTTGCTGTGTAAAACTTTTTAAACACATGAGATCACAGTTGTTGATTCTTTGTAGCATTTCCAGTTCAGTTGAAGTTTTGTTCATGAAGTTTTTATCTGTGTCTGTGTCTTCAAGTGTTCTACTTATTCTCTCTTACAGAAGATTTAGTGTTTCTGTTTTAATATTTAGATCTTTGATCCATTTGAATTTTAGCTTCTTACATGGTGATATACATGGGTATAGTTTTAATTTTTGGCACGTGGAAAGTCAGTTTTTCTAGTACCATGCTGTCTAGATTACGCTTCACTCATTGCCGAGACAAAATACCTGATGCCCAAAATTAGGGAAGGAAAGGTTTATTCTTACAGTTTCTCAGGAGTTTCAGTCCATACTCAACTGGCTGCAAGGCAGTGTGGCGTGTCAGGGCTGCTGCTCATGGTGGCTGCAGGCCACAATTGTGCTGGTGAGAGAGAAAGCAGAAGTGCGGAAGAGGAAGACCCACCTTCCCTTACACTGTATCTCAGTTTCACCCCTGGGTGGGTGCAGCCCTCACATTGTCAATCCTTGTGCCAGACAGCAAAACACTAACAAACCAATAACTCAGCCCCATCAAAAATATATGAGGACTTGGGGGGACATAGTATTACCCAATACATTCCACCCCTGCACCCTGTAGGACTCATGTACACTCTTAATACAAAAGACATCTAGTCCATCTCCAAGAGTTGTTGAAGTCCTAACAGTTTCAGCACTGTTGAAAAGTCCAAGTCCCAAATCTCCTCTGAGATCTATGACAAACTCTTAACTGTAACCCCCTGTACAAATGTAAATGAAGTTAAGCACTTCCAACATATAAAGGCACAAGATAAACATTAGCATTCCAAAAGTTACAAACAGGGAAATACAAAGCATTGGAACCAAAGCAAGTCCAAAATCCAGCAGGGCAAACATGAAGTCCTGGAATTCTCTGCTCAGCACTTGAAGAAACCTGGTTGCAAGCTCCAAAAGGCTTGAGTGATTCCACCCCTGCAGCACTTTCAGGGGTCTTAACTTCCATAGCTTTTCTTGGACGATCCACGTTCCTTGGCTCCATCCTTACATCTTTACATATTGCTCTCTGCAGATGAGGCAGAAGCTGCCTTAGCCTTTCTTTGTACTTAAAACCAGTGCCACGTGGATGCTGCCAAGGTCCACTGCAGGCTGGAGCAGTAGCCAAGCTTTCCTCTCTCTTGGCTGTAGGGGTCCACTGCCTGGATTGCTGAGTTCTCTGAACCTGATTGTGAGGAACAGCTTCTTTATGCTGCTGCCATTCGGGAATCTGGAGTGGCCACCTCCATTTTGGGACATGGCACGGCTGTGACCCTTTTAAAACCTCCTGTGGCCTTTGTCACCACTCTGGGACAAGGCACTCTGTGGCTTTTTGTCGCCACTCTGGGACAGGGCACTCTGTGTTTTTTTTCTCTAAGCAAACTCTTGCACCTTTGTCAGCTTCAGGCTGCAAAGGGTGGAGGCCCGCTGCTTCCCGGGATGCCCCCAGGCCATCTTTTTTATTCCTTGTTCCTTCTCAGCAATCAAGGCCTCAGCTCCATCTTTACAGTCCACAGCTTCCTGGCCAAACTCATGTTTTAAATCATCACACCAGGCTCCTTGCTCTTGATTCCCAACATAAATCTGGCTAAATGCCCCCAATAATAGCCAGGCCACCACTTCAACAGTCTGCTGCCTGGAGATTTCCTCCACCAGATTAATTAGCCCTTTGCCCTTAATCTCAGTCTCACGCAAAGTCTCCGGGCATGGGCAGAATGCAGACAAACTTTCTGCCAAGCCATAACAGGAGTCCAACAACCAATGCCATCCTTCTTCCCAGCAGAAACCTCCCGAGCCTGGTCTTTACTGGCAGGCTTCCTATCAGTCTTCTGGTCTCCTGGGCTCTGACCAGAGTCTTCCATACAGAACAACCTAAGCTGTTCCAGCTCTATGTGTGTAGGCAACATCTCTGAACCTTTCCAAACTTTCCCTGCAAGCCATTTCCAAAGGCTCTTGAACCACATGGTCAGTAATAGTCACAGCAACGACCCCACTCCTCTGGTACCAGACTCTGTCTTGATTACTTTTCACTCATTGTCGAGACAAATGCCTGATGCCCAAAATTAGGGAGGGAAAGGTTTATTCCTACAGTTTCTCAGGAGTTTCAGTCCATATTCAGCTGGCTGCAAGGCAGTGTGGTGTGGCGGGGCTGCCACTCATGGTGGCCGCAAGCCGCGAGTGTGCTGGCAAGAGAGAAGGTGGAAGCAGGGAAGAGGAAGACCTGCCTTCCCTTACTCTGTATCTCGGTTTCACCCCTGGGTGAGTGCAGCCCTCACATTGTCAATCCCTGCACCAGACAACAAACCAATAACAAATCAATAACTCAGTCCCATCAAAAGTATATGAGGACTTGGGGGGCATAGTACTACCCAATACACATGCATTAAAGTGTCTTTCTTCCAGTAAATGTGTTTGGTCCATTTGTCAAAGATAAGATGACTGAGTGTATTTGAAGTTGCTTCTGCATCTTTTAATCTGTTCCATTAATCCTTAGTTCTTTTTTATTCTTTCAGTACAATGCTTTTTTTTTTTTATCACAGTAGCTCTATAATATAGTTTCAAGTCAGGGATTATGATGTCCCTTGCTTTGCCTGTTGCCAAGAATTGCCTTTGCTATTCTAGGTCTCTTCTGTTTCCAAATAAATTTTAGGAATGTTTTTTTCTAGTTCTGTGAGGTATACTAATGGTATTTTAATTGGGATTGCATTAAATGTGTATAGCAATTTGAGAGCATGGCCATTTTTACTATTTGCTTCTTCCTACCCAAGAGCAACGAATATCTTTCCATTTTCTGATATCCTCTTCAATCTTTGTTTTCAAAGTTCTGTGGTTTTCAGCATAGAGATCTTTTACTTCGTTTGTTAGATCGAAGTATTTAAGTATTTCATTTTTTTGGATGCTATCACGAAAGGTATGGTTTCTCTAAATTCACTCTCAGTAAGTTTGTTATTTGTGTAAAGGAATGCTACTGATTTTTGGATGTTGACTTTATCCAGGTACTCCACTGAATCTTTTTATTAAATCTTGAAGTCTTTTGGTGGCGTTTTTAGGGTCTTCTATTATAGAAAGTCCATCTGGACCTTTTCACAGTCTGGTGGAATTTATACTTGTAAACTTATGGGAAAGTTATTGGAGTTCCAATAATTAATTCTAATCTACCACTTCCAGGTCAACCCATGGTGGGAAGACATTAAGGCATATTTGTAGGCTTGGGGAGCTAATGGGATCGTAAGAACAATGACTAACCAGAATAAAGTCCTCCACCCAGGGTTGAACCCTAGTTTTATTAATTCATGAAGAGTGGGAGTGGCTCAGGAATGAGTGACTGACAGAAAAGCAGGAAGTATGTGAATCCAGTGAGCTGGGCTAGGTAGGAAGCCTGAAAATATCTCTGCAGAGAGTGAGGGTATGCAGAAAGAGTAATCTGCATATCACATATTGAATAAATATCTCCTGTTTAGAGGTTGGTGCTTTGACTCTGATATGTAATCTTCATGCCCTGAGATGTCATAGCCTCTTTCTTGAGGCTCAATCCCAGCCAACAATGTGATGTTACTTGGCCTAGCTCACACATACTAGTTGGAAACTATAGGTGGGGAGTCACTGGCCTGTCACATTGCTTTAAAGACAACATCTCCTCACTAAGCCCATTTGCATTGCTGAAAGCCAATTGAGGGGATAAAGAAATATATTAGTGAGCTCTGTACATACCAATACACAGAAATAGGGTAAGGTTCAAGGAGTGCCATCCTGGTGATCCTCCATATTCTCTGTAGAGTTTCATGTCATCTACAAATAATTATAGTTTGAATTCTTCATTTCCTATATTTATTCCTTTTATTTGTTTTTCTTGTCTAATTGCTCTGGATAGTATTTCCAGAACTATATTGAATAGGAGTGGTGACAGTGGACATCATTGTCTTGCTCCTGATTTTAGAGAGAAACTTTTCAGTTTTTGACCATTTAGTATGATGTTGGCTGTTGGTTTGTCGTAGATGGCTTTATCAGATTGAGGTAAAGAACATCTATTCTTATTTTCCGTAGCATTTTAATCATGTGTCAGATGCTTTTTCTGCTTCTGTTGAGGTGATCACATAGTTTTGTCCTTGGTTCTGTTAATATGGTGTATTACATTTATTGATTTGTGTAAGTTGAATAATACATTCATCCTTAAGATGAATCCTGTTTGGTCACAGTGTATAATCATCTTAATTATTTGCTGCATTCTGTTTGCTAGTATCTTATTGAAGAGTTTTGCATCTATGTTCATTAGAGAGTTATTTAATTTCCATGTGTTTATGGTGCTTTTATGATTTTTTTGCCATTGATTTCTAATTTCATTGCACTATGGTCCAGTAATATACATGGAATGATTTCAATTCTTTTGTATTTTTAGCCTGTTCACCATACATACTTAAGCTTGTTCTATGGGCTAGCAGGTCATTTATTTTGGAGAATGTCCCACGCATTGATGAGAAGAATGTGTATTCTGATATTATGGGGTGGAACACTCTGTAGACATCTACTAAGTCCTTTTGTTTATAGGTTTGTTTCAGTTCTGATATTTCTTTGTTGACTTTTGTCTAGTTGATCTTTCTATTTGTGACAATGGAATATTACGGTCTCCTATTATAACTGTGTTAGTGTTTATTTGAATTTTCATGTCTATCAATAATTGTTTTATATAGATGAGTGCCCCTGTATTTGGTGCATACATATTTATGATTTTTATTTCTTATTACTATAGCTTTCCTTTAACAAGAATGTAGTGGCCTTTATCTCTTTTGATCAGTGTTGGCTTGAAGTTCACATTGTCTGTGAATAGAATAGAATAGAATAGTTATCCCTATCTTTTTCTGGGTTCCTATTGCATGGACCATTGTTTTCCATCCTCTGACTTGCAATACATAAATTTCTTTTTGAGTTAAATGTATTTCTTGAATGCAGCATATTGTTGGATATTGTTTCTTGATCTATTCTGCCAGTATATTTCTTTTGGTTGGAGAATTGAGATCATTTACTTTGATGGTTATAATTGATGTGTATTGGCTTGTCTTTGTTGTGTAATTTTCCCATTTATGGTTCCTTGTCTTTTCCCTCTGTTTAATTGCTCCCTCTGCTTGGTGGTTTGTTTCTATTGGTACTCTTTTAATTGTGAGCTTTGTTTTCTTTCTAGACTATCTTCCAGAACTCTTTGTAGGGAGAGCTGGTTTTGTTGTCATGAATTTATTCAGTTGTTCTTTGTCTTGAAAGTATTTTATTTCTCTATTAATTCTGGAAAATAATTCTACAGGATACATCAATCTGGGTTGGAAGTTATTTTCTTTCAGGGTTTGAAATGCTTCGCTTCAAACTCTCTCCTTGACTTAAGGGTTTGTGTGGTGAAGTCTGTGTGATTCTGATAGACTTTCCTTTGTAGGTGATTTGTTTCTTTTCTCTAACAGCTTTTAATATTCCATTCTTGTGCTGAATTTCTGGAATCTTGAATATTATATGCCTTGGTGTAGATTTATTTTGGTCATGACTAATTGGAGTTGTGTATGCCTTACTTATGCAAATGTCAAATTCTTTTTCCATGCTTCAGAATTTTTCTGCTATTACTTCTCTGAACAGGTTTTTTATGTCATTTGTGCTGACTCCTGCATTTTCATGTACGCCAATGTCTTACGTTGTTCTTTGCATTATCTTGTAGTTGTCAGATAGTTTTTTAATGGTTCCTTTTTATTTTTAAGAGATCTCTGTTTTTGTGATTGCTAGCCATGATTCTATCTTCTAAGTCTGAAATTCTACATTTTTGTTCATGCAGTTTTTAAATTTTTAATGGAATTTTTAATTTCCTGGGTATCTATTGAATATATTTCATGGTTTACATTTGTTTCCTATATAGGGTATTCATAGTTTCCATTATTTTTATATGTTCCTCTTTTTAAAAATCTATATCTAATCTACATTTGCTGAGGAATTCCTTCTTTATGGTCATCATCTCTTTTTTCACCTGTGAGATTATTTCTGTTTTGATATTCTCTATAGCCTCATGTATTCTTTTACTGTCATTCCAGTAAATTCAGGCGGATTGCTTCTGAATTTTTCTATCTCATTGTGCCCTAGATTTGCCATAGGTGGACTGGAAGTCTGGGATTGAATTTTGCTTCTGCATCTTGTCATTTTCTATTTTTCATTTTAATTTGTTTTTATGTTGTTGTTTGTACTTTTCTTATGTTAGCTTTATCACTGTTATCAAGGCTTCACTAGAAATGTATGTTCCTCTGACATGTCTTCTACTTGCAGTTGGTTGTTTGCTTTTGTGTCTGTTTCAAGATCCTATCTTCTCACTTTATTAGAGATGAGGAGTTGCTATTTGGTTCAGCACCCAATCCTTTGGCACTGGGCTATAGGGATGAATATGACCCCCAATTATCACAGTGTTATCATACAAGGGTGAACAATTGATTATACCAAGTATGACATCTTGGCTAAAGTAGTACAATTAGCAATAGCAATATTACCAAGCTCAGCCCAGAAACTGATAATCTGCTGCAACTGCTAACTTAATATCTCTAACCATAGGAGTAAGATCTATAGTTACATAACAACATTCAACATAGACAAGAAATCTGTATGCAGTGGGTTTCCCTTTGGTAGGGTGGTTTTATCCTGAGGATAAGGGGAATTTAAGAGGGATAAAACAGAGCAATAACTGAAGAGAAATACTGCAGAAGCAAGGTTGAAGGACTCAGGATGATCACCCAAACTTTGGAAAGTTGGAGAAGAGGACAGGACAGAAAGGATGTAGGAGAAAGCAAAAGAATATCAAGGCAAAAGAGAAAGACTAGAGACACTTGTAAATATCAGAAAGTGCAGAAAGACTATTGAGGAGAGAGGCAAAACAAAGAAAACAAACCAAACAGACATCATAACCTAAACAAACCCCACCCCCTGAAATAAAAAAATAAAAATAGAAAAACTTTAAAATTTCCTCTGATGCCCCTTGCTCAGTGTTAGTTCCCTAGTTAGATCCAGAATCTGTGTTGAATAACCTCAGCAAATTTGCAGTAGGATTACTGCTCAGCACAGGGCTGATCTGGGCCATACCACTGTCTCCTCTTGTAGGGGCTGGTCATAGGATGAGCTGGGTGCCTGTGTTCACAGTCAGTCAAGGCCATTGGCCTGCTGATCATGGGGGAGGTTGGGATGCCCTTGTCCTGCCCAAGGCTACTTACCTGCTTGTGCCACTGGTTATACAGTGTGGGGAATTCCCTTGTCCCACCACCAGCCAAGGCCTTTTGCTGTTTGTGCCACTGGACCAAAGGTGGGTAGAGCAGTGTCATTGTCCAGTTGCAGGTCAAGACTGCTTGTCTACTTGTGCCACCAGTCACAGAGCAGGGTGCTGCTTCTAGCCCTTTGTAACCAGGGCTAAGGCTGGCTTTTGGCAGTCACTAAAACAGGGTCTGGGTCCCATCTCCTACTTCTCAGCTGAGTTCACTCATCTACTATCCATCTGCTGGCTGTCTGCTGTGACTGAATGGTCCTTTCTTTAATCCATTCTTGGAACTTGGCACTGAAGAGGCCTTGGGGCTGTTCTGTTGCTGGAGATTGGGCCCAGAGCACTTAGAGATAAAATGGCAGTTCTGCCCAACAGCTGCTACTCCTCTGTGCATCTGTGTGCAAGGTGCCACTGTAGTTCTCTTACCAGCTGATGACTGCAGGGTGGTCCGTCCAGGAAAGTGTCTCGTGTTCTCACTGCTGACTCTGACTGCATAGGACTCCCAGTCCAAGTCAGGTCTCAGTCTTCCTTTGAGGAGCGAAACTACTTTTGCTGACTTCCTGCCTACCAGGTCAGCTACGCAGGTACTCCCGCTATACCACATGGTCTCAGGTCAGTGATGGTGAGCTATCTCCCCTGCAGCAGTGTATCCTATTTTCTTCTTCTTCTCTGTCAGTTCCCCTGTGGATCCCATGTGGTCCAAACTTTCTTTGATTTCTCCCTGTACTCTTGTTTCCAGATACTCGTCACTTTGTTTTGGAGAAGTTCAGTAGCTGGTAGTCAGCACTCTGCCATTTTAGTCAAATCACTCAATTCCTGTTATACTGTGTTTTAAAGGAAATGATGACAAGAAAATAAAGACTGTACATTTTCAGTATGGATGTGTTTTTTTCCCCCAAATTTCCCTGATCCATGATTGGTTGATAAATGGATGTGGGACCCACAGGTATGGAGGGTTGACTGTGTCATGGTTGACAATTTTCAAAAATTAATAATAGATACCAAACCTTAGATCCAGGAATCTCAGAGAATACTAAGCAGTATAAATACCAAAAGCTGTCACTTAAGCATATTATATTCAACTGGAGGAAATCCAGTTCACAGAGGTAATGTTGAAATAAGCTGCAATTATGGGGAGGTGCTGACCCAAAGAAAGAAAAATTTAAGAATTATATAAAATTTCATGTCAAAAACTTTGCAAAGTACAGTATTTAAATGCTGAAAGAAAGAAAATACTAATATATTATTCTATATTTAGTAGAATTATTCTTGAAAAATGAAAAAGAAATAAAGATTTTTCTCAAAGAAATACTAAGTGAAATTGTTACCAGTAGGTCTACTATATGATAATGTTAAATTTAGTTCTTCAGAAAGAAGGAACATTATATAAGTCAGTAACTGGGATCCAAATAAATAAAGGAGAAATTTTTGAGTAACATTGCATGAAAGTAAAACATGATAGCATATGGGCAAGTGATACAAATGACAGTAATATCATGAGGTACTTGAGGGAGGAAATGGGAATGTTCTGCAATGTTACCTGCACTACCTAGGAAGTACTGCAGTGTTAATTAAATATGATTACTTGAAATATATTTTGCAAACTATAAGTAAATGATTTAAAATTAAGGAAAGAAGTTTAATTTATATGCTGAGAAATAAAAGAAAATAAAAACATGAAATGTTTTCAATTAAAAAAAAGGAAAAAAGGGGGGAAGATATCAACATAAATGAAGAACAGGGGAACAAATGGAAAATAGTGACAAATATGCAGATATCAATCCAAAGATTTAAGTATTCACATTAAATATGAATAAAAAACTAAATAAAAGACTGAGATCACCACAGTATTATGATAGGAAAAGAATCTTATTTAAATATAAAGATAGATAACTGAAAAGTAAAGGGATAGAGAAAAATACACTATTCTAACACTATTTAAAGGGAAGCTGTCATAGTTATATTAATTTTTAAACAAAGTCTCTGGAAAAAAAGAAGTTCAAGAATAAAATTGGCCTTAATGATTAAGAAGAAAAATATCCAAAAAGATATAAACCCTTAATGTGTATGCATGTGGCCAAAGACTATCAAAATATGTGAGGCAAAAACTGACAGAACTACAAGGAGAAATAGGCAAATCTACTGCTTATGTTGGAAGTTTCAATACTTCTCTGTCAGTGGTTTACAAATGCAACAAGAAAAATAAATCATAGGGCTGGGGAGTTTGGCTCAGCGGCTTAAGCGCCTGCCCTGGCAAGCGCAAGGTTGTGAGTTCAATCCCCAGTGCCGCAAAAAAAAAAAAAAAAAAAAAAAAGAAAAATAAATCAGGATGCAGTTAATTTTAATAGCACCATCAATGAACACAATCTAATTGACATTCATAGAATAGTTAATCAAATAATGGCAGAATACCCATTTTTGTTAAATTCACATGGAACATTCATTAAGATAGACCACATTCTGGGCCCAAGACTACACTCTTACAAATTTAAAAGAATAGAAATCAGACAAAATATGTTCTTAGGCTACAGGGAATTAAGCTAGAAATCAGCAGCAGAAAGGAGCATATAAAATTCTAAAGTATTTGGATATTAAACAACTTACTTTGAAATAACACTTTGGTCAAAAAAGTCTCAAAGGAAATTTAAAAATATTGTGAACTAAATGAAATCTACACCTCAAAATTTATGGGATGCTATGAAAACAATGTTTATAAGGCAATTCACAGCAGTGTGTATATTATGAAAGGAGAATCTAAAATCAGTAATAGAAATAAATGATGAAAAATAAAAAAAAAGAACAATTTGAGTCTAAAGTAAGGAAGGGAAAAGACATAAAAATTTTAGCAGAAATCAATGAAATTGAAAAGAAGCAATTAACAAAAAGTCAACAAAGCAAAACGCTGGTTTAATGGAATTGCTAATGTATAGGTAGGCTAACTAAGGACAAAAGGAGAAGACAAACCACAAAGTCAGAACTGAAAGATAGGTTATTGGGTTTACTGATCCGAAAGATGTTAAAAAGTTAATAAAAATATTACAAAAAATCTATTCTGACAGATTTTGTAATTTAGATGAAATGTACCAATTCCTTGAAAGACATAAATTGTCAGCACTCATGCAAGGAATATAGACTATCTGATCAGATTTGTATTTAATGAAGAAATTTATATATAAACAGTAGTCATTCAAAACAGAAAGCAGTGAGTCCAGCTAGTTTTACTGGAGAATTCTTTAAAATATTTAAGGAAGTAATCATATGAATTCTCTACAAAATTAAAATCTTGGTATGAAAGAAAAACTGATAGGTTGCACTTTATTAAATTTAAAAACATACTCTGTGAGAGATATTTAAGCTAATGAGAAGACAAGTCACACAATGAGAGAAAATATTTTCAAAACATGTCCAATAAAGGAGTTAAATCCCAAATATAAAAAGTTATGCAGGAGAACCAAAATGGTAGAATAGCAATCAGCAGCACAATTCAGCCTTTCCAAGATCCAGAATTCAGACATCTCGAAAATGGCAACTTGGCAAATAGAAAATAAGTTACTCTCTGGGAATTGGGAAGTAATTGGTAGGAAAATTAGAAGCTAAAGAGAAATTGGAGGAATGTACCACTATGCAGAGAAAAGGACAAAGCAGTCTGGAGGTTTACCCTGCCTCTTGAGAAGTGGATTCTGTTTTTGCAGTCACAAAGTAAGCCCCGAGGGCCAGGAGCTCCAGGGATAAATGGCAGATCAGGTGGGTGGTGCTCACCCCAGGAGAGGCTCAGAGCTATTGTGCACTGCAAAAAAAGAAGCATGGGATTTTGATCAGAAGTGATTTTGTCCACATGGCAGCTAACAGCTGGACATGGAATTGAGCATGGTGCTTGCCATATTGCCAGAGCATGCTTAATCAGGTACACTCTGATTGGTCAATGGATTATATAAGACTGAGACTCAGAATAACCACAGAATAACTTTACTTCATGGTTCCCAGTGTATCCCTGCCAAAGTGACCGGCTGAGAGACTAAGGCAGTCAGTCATGGACAGGGAATGAGCTAGATATAGACTCCTTGGGAAGGACACAGTTCCAGTCATCATTGCAGCAAGTCAGGTGCAGATTGTGTTGCACTCAGAAACAGCTGTGTCTAAAAGTACTGGCTGTATAGTGGGCTGACTGAACCCTTGCCCTGCTGCCTACACCCAGCATGGATCAGAGGTCAGTTTACTTTCCCCATCTACCAGTGTGAGCAAGGACAGGTCTCAGCATTGATGGTTGCCACAGCCTGCGTCAATGGACAGAGGGGCTTCTGGAACAGGGAGCACCTCACAAACAAAAGAGTTATAAAGCCAGTCAGAAAAAACTGACTTTCTGGATCCCAAAAATGCAGAACCTGGAAAAAAAAAAACAAACCACTCATTCAAAGATACGAATATTTTTTTTCTTTTTCTGGAGACTTCTTTTTCCTCTCTTTTTCACTGATTTTTTGGGGATTGGGAATTGTTTTTATTTTGTTTTTATATTTTCTAATCTTTCTTTCTTTTTTTTGTCTTTTTGAGGCAGGGTCTCACTATACAGTTCAGGCTGGCCTTTAGCTCACATTATAGCTCAGGGTGGTCTTGGACTTACAATGATCCTCCTGCCTCAGCCTCCTGAGTGCTGGGATTACAGGCATACACCACCATGCCTGGCTATTCTTTCTTTCTTTTTGCCATTTAATTTTTTACTGTCTTTCCCCCCTTTCTCCTTTATCTTCTTTTTCTTGTTCTTCTGTTACCTTTATCTAATTTTATTAATATCCTTCTGTTACTTAATATGACCCTTTATCTCTCTTTCCTCCTCATCTTCTATTACGTACTTTTTTTTTTTTTTTTTTGATATTGGGACTCAAACTCAGGACATTGTGCTTGCCAGGGAGGTGCTTGTACCACTGAGCTATATCCCCAGCTCCTTCTATTATTTAATATTTCAAATACTTCCTCTTCCATCCTTCCATATCCCCCTCTAGCTTCACTAGTAAATAATTAAACTCTAGGTCATTAAATCTTTGCTACTACTATTGAATTATTTCCCTCGTTACTGGAGTGTTAGTACAGCTATAGATGCTGCATGCAGTATATACCTAATGTATGTCACTATTTGGTTATCTTACTGTTTATACTTTAATTATGGATCTCTTTTGTATGTCTAAGGGTGGTACATTGCTGGTTCTTTTGGTGTTTCAGCATCCAGTGTGTCTTTTGATATTATTGTTGCTGATTTATTTGCTATTTGCCAGGGTGCTATAGTTCTTGATACTAATAGATATTCTATGTATGTCAATGTCTGGATTACCTTTGCATCATTAATAACACTACTACAGTCTTTTTGTGGAGAACTGATTGCTGGGCCAATTATACTGCATCCTCTGATCTCAAATTAACAGAGGGGCTCACATCTTATGATAGAGGTAAAGGCAATAGTAATCAATACCCAGAGTGCATCACTGAAAAGCAGACACTAACTAAAGAAATAGCCATACTAGCAGCAAAAATTTCTACTATATGCACCTTCAAGTCTCAACACAAAACAAAAGAAACAAAAAGTGACAGAAACATGAGAAATCAAGGCAACAACTCCCAACTCCCAGCTTCCCCAAAGCCAGTCCATGGGGCATCAAGGTGGGAGGAAATCAAAAGCTACACAGCTGAATTATTTGAAAGGATAACAGAGGAGATTAAAAACACAGATTTATAAGTACTTAGCAAGCTCAAAGAAGATATAATTAAACAGACGTTGGCTGTAAGATGGCGGTAATAAACAAAATGATCAGAGTGCTTACAAAATTCACTAATACAAAGTTTTAAACAATGCAAATATGTGCTACACAATGCAAGCATGAATGAACAGCTAAGCAAAGAATTAGAGTCCATGAAATGATTCCAAACAGAAATCCAGGAGTTCAAAAATTCTATTGAAAGTATGGGCAGCAGAAGCAACCTTTGGAAGGACAAAGTTTCAGAACTAGAAGATAGGGCTCCTGTTGGAGACCTATTATTCAGAGATACCTTAAAAGCAGTAAGAAAACATAAAATTGGATCCAACATCTTCTAGATGATGCAAAGAAGGCAAATCAAAGATTAATCTTAATTAGCAAAAAATTGAAAGAAGCACAAATGATGTGAAAAAAACAGCTTACAGAAGTAATAATAGCAGAAAATTTTCCAAAATATAGGGAAAGAATTAAATACACAGATAAGTGAGACACATGGACTCCCAAATAGTCATGATCTTAAAAGACTTTTCCACAACACATCGTAGTCAAAATCCCAGAAGTCCAACATGGACAGACCCTTAAAAGTTGAGAGAAAAATAACACATCACTTATAAAGGTAAACCCATTAGAATTACAGTAGATTTCACAACACAAACTTTAAAGGAAAGGAGCGCTTGGAGTGAAGTGCTTCAAGTCCTAAAAGAAAACAGCTTCAAACCCACACTTACATATGCTGCAAAACTATCTTTCAAAACTGGAAAGCAATAGTCCATATAATAGGAGGTTGAAAATAAACAAGAGTAGCTATCTTATCTTCGTACAAAATGGATTTCGATTCAAAACTGATCAGAAGAGGCAAAGAAGGTCACTACTTATTAGTTAAGGGAATAATTCAATAGGAAGAGATAACAATTATAAACACAGAAGCTCCAAACAGTGGCACAGCCAACTTCATAGAATAAACACTATGGGACATGAAATATTATACAAACACCAACACAATTACAGTAGGCGACCTCAATAGTTCATTATTACAAATAGAATGGACAGATCAACTGAACAAAAATATCAACAAAGAAATATCAAAGTTGAATGTTCAAACAAATGGATTTAGAAATTATGCAAATGCATGGAAATTAAAAAATACTCTTTTGAATAATCAATGAATCACAGGAGAATCAAAGAAGAAATTACACAGTTCCTAGAATCAAATGACAATGCCAGTACAGCACACCAGAATCTATGGAACACAATGAAAGCAGTCTTAGAAGGGACGTTTATAGATGTGAATTATCATACTAGAAAAAAACAGAGTGAGCTCAAATGAAAAACCCAATTGTTCACCTCAAGATCCTATTAAAACAGGAAGAATCCAAGGATAAAGTGAGTATAACGAATGAAATTACTTGAATAGCTACTTCTAAGATAACAATATGCAATGTATTAACTAATGTTTATTCCTTACTTTTTTTGGAAATTCTGTATTATTTCTACCCTTTTATCTGTTTTGCTTTTTAAAATAAAAAAAGAAGGAAATTGTAAAGATCAGAGCAGAAATTAATGAAAGTGAGACTAAAATATAGAAAGAATCAATGAATCAGAGAGCTGGTTCTTTGAAAGAATAACTAAAATAGACAAGTCCCTAGCCAATTAAAAAAAAAAGACTCAAATCAAGGCATTTAGAAATGAAAAAGCCAAAGTCATATTGGACACTGCCAAGATCTAGAAGATTATTAGTAACTAATTTGAGGAACTGTACTCTAATAGAGAATTCAGAAAAAATGTATCAATTCCTAGATACACATACATTGCTAAAAATGAAACCAATAAGATATAAAAACCATAAACAACCCAGTAGCCCGCAATGAAAATGCATAAGTAATAAAAAATTTACCAAATAAGAAAAGCCCAGGTCCTGACGTATTCACTACCAAGTTCTTCAAGAACTTTAGAAAAAGTAATCTTTAAACTCTTTAATGAAATAAGAGGGGCAGGAGTATTGTCAGAGTCATTTCTGGAAGTTAACGTTACCCTGATTCCCAGGGTTGAGAAGACCTCAACCAAAAGACAAAAATACAGGTCAGTGTTTTCATTGAATGTACATGCAAAAAGTTGCACAAAGAATTCTACATAAGGAATAAAAAAATCTAAACACACAACTCTTTCAATAAAGTGTACCAATAGCAAGCACATACAAAGATACTCAATCTTTATGAGAATTTCTGTCAAATAAAAACATTATGATGTGTCCTCATCCACCTTATAAGTGGATCTGGAACTGTGAAATCTCTGGCTCTTTCTCAAAGTCAAAATGACTATGAAAGATAAACTTTTGAATTAATTCAGGACATGGAAGTAGCCACAACAGCACAACTGAAGAAATTTATGAAAAAGCACTTTCAGAATTGCTTCAGAAAGTTGCAAGAACATGGGATAAGTGTATTTGAAGTGGGGGGGGGTGCTGCTTTAAAGGGGATTAATTGCAATGTGCCTTACTGTAATACACTTTTTTCTTTTACTAAATCCATGATTTTTATTGATATAAGTAAAAAAAAAAACCTTGAAACTTAATGGGGGAAAGTTACATCATTTCAAAGAATCTATCCACCATATATTTCTAAATCACAAAATTGTGAAGAATAAAATGGAGGGCCCTGCCAAAAATTATCTGAATCTAGTAGTGTAATAAACATTATTTAAAATCAAACAAGTCTAAAGTTTTTGGCAGCTAGAATTGAGAAGGAAAAGGGTTATGACCTTTCCACCTGAGATACTTAGATGAATTTAATCAATAAAAAACATCAGAAAAGCTCAAATTGAGAGGCATTTTATGTACATTGGAGTTTTGCTGTTAAAGAGTGTTAGAGTCATGGAATCAAGGGAAGACTAGAAGAACTGTTCCATAATGAGGAACAGTTCCATACAGAGACATGACAACCATGATTTTGAATTCTGAAGTGAATTCTCAATGTGACATAGTGAGTATTTTTGGGATTTATTGGTTATGTACTGTAAGAAACGATAGCATTTTCTATAAAAAGTATGAACAAGAAAGTGTCTCCATCTTAAACTCTAGTTTATTCTAAGGTGCCCCCCTCTCTTTATTTTTTATTAATTTTTTTATTTTAAAGAGAATAAAACCAAGCAAAATAAAACAGAACAAAACCAATCAAAAGAAATCAGTGTAAGTGATACAGGACTTCAAAACAATAGGAAATCAACAATAGTTATATTAATGGCTCTTGTTGTCCTCAAAATAGCTGCAGACAACTTAAGACATTGTAAAAATCAAGCAAAATAGAACAGAATAGAACCAGTAAAAATAAAATAATGAAGACAAAAAGGGACTTCAAAACAAAACAACAGTAAATCCAAAATGGCTACCATAATATAGTTTGCTGTCTTTGAAATAACTGCCCATGCTATCAGATATAACAAAATCAAATGAAACAAAACAGAATAAAACCCAACCCAACAAAACAATGAAAATGATACAGGACTTCAAAACAAGATAATAGGGAATTAACAATGACTACCACCTTCAGAAGGAGATCCCCCATATATGCCATACTGCATACCATCATCTTGTGAATAGATGATCAGACCACCGGCCCTAGATCTGCCAAGTCAGTGAAATACCAAATACCACAAGCATCAAATTGCATTTCGCCTCAATAACTATCATCACAGTCTATGCTTCTCCAGATCAGCTGGTTGTTTATGTGGGTGAGGAAGTTGTTGACTTTTCTTGTTTCACAACCTGTGCATTGGAAGGGGCTGGGGTCTGGCTGTACCCGCAGTGGCAGCGGCCTGTATATGATGCTGGTTTGCAGGGAGGCCTTGCTTCTTGGTGATTTCTTATCCTCTTCCCTCACAGTCTGCAAATGGTGCTGACTCATGGGAAAAGGCTAGGGCTTGGCTGTCCCCCCAGCAGCATCGGCCTGTGCATGGTGTTGGTTCACAGGGAAGGCTTGTTTCTTGATTTCCTGTTCTCTTCTCCCACAGTTTGCGAATGGTGCTGATGCTATAATACATTTTTAAAAATCCATTTTGTGTAAACACAGGTGGTTTCATATACAAAATATTTATATTATGTGAAAATACATAATATACGAAGCACACATGCATAGGTAGGTGCATGTGTATATGTATATGCATGTGTATACGGATATGTGTAAGTATATTTCTTTGCTCTTTCAGGTTAGGAAGCCTAAAATAAATGATACTCTAGTTATGTGCATACCAGCTTGTTTTAAATCCAGATGTTAGTTTATAATTTTTATAGCATTTTATAAAAGCAAAAGAACAAGGGCTCCTTGGAGAGATAGTGATTCTATGCTAGGAATAGAAAATATGCAAGATGGCTCTTGAGCATCTTCTAGGGCTGGAAAGTGAGCAAGTGTGCAAAAATAAAAACCATATTGTTGATGCTGTGTCAAGGGAATAGAGGAGCTGTCTGACAGAACTTCCAATGACCAAGGGTGGAATACTTCGAGGAAGAAAATAGATACTGTAACATTAGATTATAATTCAAAGTATAAAATGGGACTGTAAGTCTCTAGTCCTTAAGCATGGGCAGTGCATAGTGACCTCCTGCAAAGCACAGTATGAGAAGTGGTAGAAAAGGAATAACTTTACAGCAGTGAAACCTGAAAATTCTTTCATCTGGATTATCAAGGTCAATATCAATAGCCATATATCATGTACACTTAATATGATGTAATGGAGATGATTCCTCACCTTTTTGGGCATTTCTTCTCACAACTCATAACTTCAATATAATCATGAGAAAAGTATCATACAAAGACCAATTCGATGCGCTTTCTACAATATATCTGTCGATATGCTTTGAAACTGTCAAGGTCAACTAAAAAATTCTGAGAAACCATCTTAGCAAAGAGGAGTCTAAGGTGTCAGAACAATTAAATATGACATTGCATCCTAGAATAGCAAATAGGCATTAGGCAAAAATTAAGGTAATGTCAATAAAATATGATTAGGTTAATATGATTTAGTTAATACTAATGTATCAATACCAGTTTATCAATTATGACAAGTGTGATTAAGGGAGTGGCTATGTGTAGAGACTAAGTAGGGAGGGTATCTTGAACTCTCTGTGCTACCTGTTCAATTTTCTGTAAATTTAAAACTGTTTTTTACAAAGATGATCTGCTGGTAAAAAATGTAATATATTATCATTGAGAAAATTTGATATCTAAAAATATTAACTTATGATGCAGTTAGAAGGATAATTTGTTTTTTTGTTGTTGTTACACAAAACTATTAACTTTAGGGCTCCTTTAAAGATGAATTTAAACCTGCATATCCACAATATAATTTTATTTACTAATATTAGACTTGCAAATGAATAATTCTATAATATTATCATTGTTGGATCAATTAAGATGTCCTTGAATAAATAATTGACATGTATATGATTTTTCAGAAGAATCCAACTAGGTTTTTCAGTGCATGGTGTTTTAGAGGACACAATTTACCCAATTTATTCAACTTTACTTCAAACATTTTATTTTGAATCACTCCCAACATTCCATGTTGTAGACTATCATAATCAGTGACAATTGCTCATTCACTGAATTTTACAAAGTGTTGTAATCACAGGGAATCTTGGATGAATCTTATTATAAAATAAGCTATATTATTTTGGAAGGTAGTGATGTATATATTTAAATTATGATCTATTAATGTACTAAAAATGAGTTATATACATTTTTTAATTTCCATACATTTTCTTTTAAAATATATTACTACAAATGCTAATTTCTTTTTTCTTTTAGAATAAGGTAATCAGTGTACAGTTCTTAGCACCAACCGTAGCTTACATTATTATTACTATTGTTTCTATTATTACCATGTAATGCCTAAAAAAAATAAGGGATTAGAGACAGCCTAAGAGATTAAAAATATTTCTCATTTGCACAAAACCTTAGGGCTTTTTAATGCTTGATGCATGTGGAAGCACTTTAAAAGCCTCTAATATTCTTTGCAAATGTCAAAAGTTAATATTTTTCTAGGGTTTTTGATGTTCACTCCAACTTCACAATGATTTTGCTAGGTATTCAGAGAAAATATTTGACTTGAATTTCTAGGTGAATAGATTGAGATTCAGAATGCACCATGCATTCCTTCATTTCCAATGAGCATGGCGTCTTGGACAAGTAATCTAACTCCTCTTAACATCAACTTCTTTATTTATAAGATAAGAGCATTGCCATTTACTCTTAGGACAGTTATGTAGTGAGTTAATGGATAGTAAGCACTTAGCTGCAGGCTGATTTTCTAAAACATTAAAATTATTATCTTGTATTATTGTCTATTTTTCTATAATCTTTTTCAGGCTCTCAAGGTATACAGCAAAAACAAAGATCATCATTTAATATTCTTTATTCAGGATTAAGTTTGAGCAGAGAATCATTGCTTCCAGATTCCAGATTTTATTTGCTTGCTAAAGCATTTATTAAATACTTGTCATAGCCAGGTTTTGGAAAAGGTACAGTGGCCTATAGAAGGATGAACTGAAGCTAAATTTTGCCCTGAAGTAATTAATACAATGGTAAATAATGACATTAGAAAGTGGATGTAAGGAGGTCACAGGAGCTACAATCTCAAAATCTTTCAGATCACTTTAAATTTGCATCAGTACAGAAAGCATGAAAAAATGGTAATGTTTACAGGAGGACTTCAACGGGGAGGAAGTAGTTTGGATTGCATTCAAGTCCTGGGAAGTCCCTTTTTTCCATTGAGTAATAGATTACACTTCATTCTTTCACAAATTATCACCAAAAATACTTTAGTGACAAAGATAAGTGAGCTGTTCTGCTTTTATGATGATAATGGTTCTCATGTGGTTCTAAATGGGAAATGATCCCAGTTGAACATTGTTTTGGTTACTTTTTTCTCATTGCTGAGGCAGAATACCTGACACCCAAAATTAGGGAAGGAAAGGTTTATCTCTTACTGTTCTCAGGGGTTTTAGTCCATTCTCAGTTGGCTCCAAGGCAGCATGGCATGGTGGGGCAGCCATTCATGGCCACTACCACAGCAAGGGGAACAGCAAGAGAGACACACCTTTCTCCCACCCTTACACTGTATGTCAGCTCCACCCCTGGGCTGGTGCAGCACTCATATCGTCATTCCCAGTCCTAGACAACAAATCAACCATGAGCACCAGACTCAGCCACGCCCATGCCATGATTACCTGAGACTTGGTGAGAACACAGGAATATACCCATCACAAACATAAAAGTGAAGTTGTAGTCATTTACACTTTTTCCCAGGCAAGTGAAGTTGGGATGAAGGGAGTAGACTTTGGACCGTTAGCAAGATGAGAAAAGCCTTTAGTACATCTGCTGTGTGTGCAGGAGACTTTCTAACTCCATTTTTAAGAAAATTAAAAGATGAGTTTCGGCATCTGCATCCAGCCTCCTTTCCAAAGACATGCAGCTCTCACGTCTTGCAGAAGGCTGACTCCCTCCAATGCCCACCTGAACTGCAGCCCTACTGGCTCAGGACCCCCTTCTCATTTGCATTGTCTCAGTAACTACAGGAATGCCCCTGCACTTTATTGTTTCTCGTTTATTTCTACTTTCTCTTAGGCATCAACCTGGATTGCCTTCTTGAGCTACTTACATTCTCCCTCAAGGTAAAAACTGCTATTTTTGGTGTTTTCTTCACTTGTTAATAATTGAGTTGGCTATGATATTAAATTTATTTGAGTACCTTTAATCATATTTTTTCCAAGCATGCTGTTACTTTTAATGTGTTGCTTTGTAGAAGACAGAAAATTTTCCATAGCACATGTATCATGCTATACCTGAGGCTTTGGCTAGATGAGCCCTAGGCCTTATGCTGCTGAGGGTGAAGAGTTTAAAGGGCCAGAGAGAAACGGCTACGTGGAGCTTGTTTACCTTTCTTCCAGAACATGAATTCAGTGCTGGAAGCTGGAGAGACTCTACCCAGGCTACTACTTTCAGATTCAGAACCCCAAGGACTGTGAGAATTCTATATACAAACAAGATTTTTTAGGCATTATACGGATATAGTTGTCAGTGTGGAAGAGAAAACATACTTAATAGACTCTGTGCTATGTGATATTTAAATATCTAGATATATGATCTGTGGGTCCCTCTTTGTAATCATACTCTGAGATCTGCCAATGTTAGGGACAGGCTTTGTTAAAAGTAACAATACTCAGGCTAAATGAATTATAAGTTTTTTTCTATTTAGATAGAAGGTGCCATTGGGATTTTGATAAGAATCATATCATATCTATAGATAGTTTTTGATAGCATGGGCATTTAATTAACATTAAGTTTCCAATACATAAACATGGCCTGTATTTCCATTTATTTATGTCTTCATTAATTTCTTTTGTCAATATTTTGTAATTTTGAAAAACCATGCACAATTAATTCACCTCTTTAATTAGGTTTTTCTCCTAAGTATTTTATTCACTTTGATACTACTGTAAAAGAGATTTAAAGAACTTTCTTTCTGGATGGTTTATGGTTAGTATACAGAGATGCAAATGATTTTGTATGCTAGTATATCTTGTAGTTTTATAGAATTAACTCATTAGTATTGTTTTTAAAGATAGATTTTAATTGACACATAATAACTGTACATATTTACTGGGTGTAGTGTGACATTTCAGTACAAGCATACAATACATAATGGTCAGATCAGAGTAACTGGCATATCTATTACCTCAGACATTTAGACTTTGTGTTGGAAACATTCAAAATCCTCACTATAGGTCCTTTCAAAATATTTAATTAGTTGTTCTCAACCATAGTTATCCTTCTGCTCTATAGAACATGCCAAGTTGTTTCTCCTATCCAATTCTACCTACGTACCTGTTAATCATCCTCTCTCTATGCTCCCCTCTACCTAGTCTCCACTATTAACCACTATTTTATTGTCTACTTTTATAAATCAACTTTGTAGTTTCCACATATAAGTCAGAACGTGGAGTATTTGTCTTTCCTTGTTGACTTATTTCATTTAACAATAATTTCATCCTGTTCTATTCATGTTGCTGAAAATTATAGAATTTCATTCTTTTTTATGGCTCAATAATGGATCATATTTTCTTTTCCATTCATTCATTGACACTAACCTATGTTGATTCTCTATCTTGGTTGCAATAAACAACAGGTACAAATGTCTCTTCAACATACTGATTTTTATTCCTTTGGATTTATACCAAGTAGTGGGGTTACTGGATCATGTGGTAGTTCTTTTTCTAGTTTTTGAGGAACACCATACTATTTGTCATAATGGCCATGTTAATTTACATTCTCATGAACAGTGTGTAAATATTCTCCTTTCTCTACCTCCTTAATAGCACTTGTTATTTTAAGCTTTTTTAATGCAGTAATAGCTATTCTTACTAGGCTAAGAAGAGAGCTCTTGTAGTTTTGATTTGCATTTCTTTGTTGATTAATGATATTAAGTATTTTTCATACACTTGTATATCTTCTGTTGAGAAATTTCTATTCAGGTCACTTGTCCATTTTTAATTGAATTGTCTGAGGTCCTTATATATTCTAGACATCATCTAATAATATTTTCTGTATATAATTGATTGCTCCAATGTTGGGTACACATGTATAGCATTTGTGCTTGATATTTCCTCTTGTTGAATTGATTCCTTTATCATTGTATAGTGACTCTTTTTTGTCTTTTTGCAGATTTTTGACTTGGAGTCTGTTTTGTCTCATAAGCACAGCTACTTCTACTTGCTTTTAGTTTCTACTTGCATTATTTGCAGGTTGTATGTGTCTTTATTGGTGATGTAAATTTCTCATAGGCAACATATAGTTGGGTTTTAATAGTTTTATCCATTCAGCCAGTCTGTATCTTTGTTTTGTTTTGTAATGCTTTGGATCAAAACCAAAAAACTTGATAAGCACATGCAGTAACACTGAGTGACACTGCAACCAATTGGGAATTTAGTTCATTTATCTTCAAAGTTATTGTTGACTTGTAAAAATCCATGCTAGCCATTCTATTGAATCTTTTTCTGGTTGTTTTTTATATCCATTGTTCTTTTCATTATGTCTCATTTATCATTTTTTGTTGTTTGGGAGTTTTCTGTATTCATAAAGTTTGAGTTTCTTCTTTTTTTTTCTTTTGTGTATTTGCTCTAGTAGTTTTATACTTTTGCATGTTTTCTTCATGGTAGTTACCATCCTTTCAGTGTTAATGTAGGAGTTACTGAAACATTTCTGATGGTAACAGTATGTGGTGATGAATTTCCTCAGCTTTTATTTATATTGAAGGTTTTATTTTTCTTTATTTCTGGGAGATAATTTTTCTGGGTATGATATTCTTTGTAGTTTTTCTTTCAAGATGTTGGATTATACCATTCCTTTTTCTCCTAGACTGTGAGATTTAGTGTGGATAGACTTATACATGACTTAATGTTTTCTCTTGCTATTTGAAGTATTGTCTCTTTGCCATGTAGTTTTGATAACTTGACAAAAATGTTGAAGATTTTTTAGTCAAATTTATTAGGGTTCCTTTGGTTTTCCTGGGCCTGGATGTGCACATCTTTCCCAATATCTATGAAGACTTTCCAGCCATTATTTCATTGAAATATTTTTCTATCATTTTCCCTTTCTTTCATCCTTCTGGTAATGCAAACATTTATTTGCTATTTGATTAATGATGTTCCATATGTTTCATAGCCATTCCTCTTTCTTTTTATTATTATATTTTTATTAGTATGTGTTTGCAGTACGTAATGTTTACATTCCTTGTGTGGAGTTGGTACATGTATATAGGGCATCTTAATTCTTTTTTTATCCACTTCCCCTCCTCTCAATTCCCCTCCCTCCATTTCTTAGACTCCTTCCCTTATGAGAAAGACTTATTTCTTCATGTATTATCTATCTTTTATTTTGCCCCAGGTTTATAACTTGAGTTTCTCATAAGAGAGAAATCATGGGCTATTCAAGCTTCTTTGTTTTATTTATTTCATTTAACATTATAGTCACAAGGTTCATTCATTCTTTTAAATATCTAACTTACATATGATATATATTTAAATATATCACATATATCTTACATAACACATCTTGGATTTGCTGGATTATTTCAAAATACTTGCTTTGAATCTCAGAAATTTTCTTCTGCTTAATCTAGTCTTCTGTTTAAACTTTAAAGCACATTTTAAAGTTTTATTTATTGGGTTCTTTTGCTCCAAGATTTCTGTTTGATTCTTTTTTATGATTTCTATCTCTTTGCTCTATTTCTCATTCATGTAGTGAATTAGTTTCTTTATTTTGTTGAACTTTCTGTCTATATTCTTTTTACCTCATTAAGTTTCCTTTGATTATTTTAAATTTTTTGGTAATCAGTTTGTTGATTTTCTTTTCCTTGAAGTCTATTGCTATGTACAATTGAGAGTTCATGTTACCTTGTTTTTGTGCTTCTCATATTCCTATGTTGAGATTTCTGCATGTGCTCAACTAGATGCCTCTACCAATTTTATAGGATAGCCTTTGTTGCCACAGTCTTTCTCCAGTGATGTGCACTAGGGTGCTAATTGGATAGACTGTGTTGATTTTGGTTCCAGGTTGATCTTTCAGTGCAGTGTCTGTGTAGCTTCTTCAGGTACATTTAACATTGGCATTTTCTACAGATGTCTCAGTGGTCCAGGCCACAGGGATCATGGGATTGCAGTGCAACTTCTTAACATGGGACAAGTCCACTGGTGGCTCTGGCTATGGTGTGGGTTGCATGGAGGTGGTTATGATGGGGTTTGCATGGTAGTAGAGGTGTGGTGCCTGTCGGTTACCCAGGACTGAGTAGAGATGGAGCTATTGTGGTGAGCCAGGTGCAATGTGTTCAGTCAGCAAGGCGATAGAGTGCCAGTGCCTGAGGGCTACATGGGGGCTAGTCTACACTGGTAGGTCCACAGTGAGTGCCTTTCAGTGTCTGAGGGGAATGTGCATGACTTTGTAGGGACTTTAGTGGCCAACGTCTTAATGGTGAGCTGCCCAGCTGCTTCCTATGCCAAGAGTGGGTGGGTGATACTTCCAATTTGCTACTTACAGACTTACAGATTGAGCTTCTGAGAACAAGATCCTCAGTTGCTTCTAGGACCCTTGTGGACCATGCTACTTAGTGCAGGCTGTTTACCTGCATCCAAGGCCAAAGGGTGGGTAGGCAGCATCACCTGACTGCTTCTGGGACAGTGGAAAGTAAATAGAGTCACCTGACTGTTTTCTGCTTTCTCCTGACTGTTTTAAGATGATCAGGCAACTACTGCGGCATGGGAGGATAGGTGAGGCCACCTAGTTGGTTTGAAGGGCTGACTGGGTTGGCTGCACTGCTGGTGGCAGTTGCTGTACTGTTCCACAGGACTCTAGGTGAGTGAGCTGGCAGGATTGCAGCATGAACAGGAGCTTGGGTAAAGGAAATTGGGCGCTGGAGGCATTACCCTTCTACCTGGTTGGAAAGGGCCTCCGTCCTAAGTAACCGTGTATAATGGTTTTAAAGGAAGTGGTGATGTAAATTAGAAAAGCTATTTCCAGTGATCATGAAACATGATAGTAGACATTGTTATTATCATTGCTGTTATTAAACTGCTGCTGTCCTTAATCATTCTGTGACCTTGGGCAATTTATTTCATCATTTGGGGGAGAAATTCTTACCTGTGTAGTAGCAAGAGCCTGGAATACATGATTTTAGGGGTTTTCCCTTAAGTATTTACTGTATTTTATTATCTTTCACAAAAATGCAGGGGTTTTTTTTGCCTTCCCCATTTTATATCAGTAGAGTCTCCTTTATGAATTTTCATTCCCTATAGCTTTTCTTACTGCCTTAGTCCCTTTCTTCAAACTCAATGCTATACAAACCAAATTTGCAATATACAAAGTTATCTCTAAGGACTCTACATAAAACAATTTTCAAGAGCTTTAAACTCCGAGTGACATTTAAGAATAGAAACAGCCAGATAAAAAGATATGTTTCTGATTTGCTCAAAAATGAAT
This sequence comes from Dasyprocta punctata, assembly GCA_004363535.1. Classification (NCBI taxonomy): domain Eukaryota; kingdom Metazoa; phylum Chordata; class Mammalia; order Rodentia; family Dasyproctidae; genus Dasyprocta; species Dasyprocta punctata. The sequence goes on along the minus strand of RJWM01002996.1, from coordinate 64,070 downwards.
TCTTCAAATCTGCATTTCTAAAGTCTAGCAGAAAACAGCTGCTTCAGTCGTTATGCATGGCATGGTAGAAGCCCTACAGCCAGGAGAATTTAATAGAAACTTTTCCTTGTTTGTGTGAGTTGCAAAGTATTTTCCCTTCCTGTAATGGTGAACTTTCCAATGAAATTGCTTTCAGTCATAACTTACATATTCATGGTGACAGTCCTTACCTTCCAAGTGTAGCAGATTCTACCTCGGGGAATGTTAGTTAGTGGGATGGGTGGTGAAAGGTTATATTCTATCACTTCAATGAAAATCCTTGAGCAGCCAGAGTGCTGTTGACACACCATTGCATTTGAAAAAGAGACATAATCCTTGTAAGATTAAAATATATTACGAAAAGCGTATCAAACTGAGAGAACTGTAGGAGGGATCACAAAAACCAAGGATGGAAATGATAAATGATTTGTGGTTCTCTACCTGTAACGGGCTTCTAATTTTGCCTAGAATATTAGTCATATAGGGAGCTATTAGGACAAAAATGGGATAGTGAGTGATATGTAAGAGATTATGATTTGGAGCTGTACATTATGGAAAAGGACAGGCAGAATAAAGACTGTTGGTGGACTCAGACTTAAAATAAGAGAATTTCCTCAAAATTTCCAACCAGTAGCTCCTATTGTGGAAATGCCTTATCCATTTTATTTATTTATTTACTTTTAAAATTTTTTTCAAAGAATAGTTAGAGTGCCCTCTATGTGCTAGGCAATATCCTTGGTGCTGATGAACCAAATATCCTTTTAATGGTGAGACTGAAAAACAAGGTAAACAGTAGTATATAGATGATGTTAAATTCTACAGGAAAAAAAAAATGATCAGGGAAAGGCCCAAGGACTTTGTGGAAAGGTGACATTCAAGAAAACACCTGAAAGGAGTGGAGTTAGGCTGATGAGTATTTTAAAGACATGTAGCCAAGATAGAGGGAAAAAGCAGTGTGAAGGCCCTGAGGCAGAACCAAACACAAGTGACCAATGAGACTGCAGCTGAAGGATGAAGAAAGGGAAAATAGTTTGATTTCTTTTTATCTTGTTTTAAAGTCCTGTAGCATGTTCATTGTTTTGTTTTGATTGACTCTATTCTGCTAAAAAAAGAAAAAAAGAAAATAGAAGAATACAAGGTCAGAGAAGCCAAGTGGGAGTGAGATAAGGTGGAACCTGGAAAGCACCTGCAAGGATGTTTACGTCTGCCATGGTGGTGTGTGTTTGTGCTTGGAAGCTATGAAAGGGTTCTGAAGAGAGGAATGTCATGATTTGATATGCTTCAAAGGATCACTTGGGCTGCTGAGTTGCCGATGGATTGCAGGGGAAGGGGGAGATGGTAGACATTGTTTATGCGGCTGTTAGAGCAATCTGGGTGAAATATTTGGTAGCTGTAGAGTTAATGAGAAAATACTTGGATTCTGGATATGTTTTGAAGGCAGAGGCAACAGAATTTGTTGATAGACTGAGCATGCAGTGTAAAACAAAGATAACAATTGAGGAGGACCCAAGGTTTTTAGTGTTCTGGAATATAATTTTAGAGAGCCAAAATATTAGGAGAATGCAATAAATAAGTATGCATATTTTACCAAATCTTGAGATGCTGGAGAATTTAGATCACTTTTGTTTTTTGGCATGCAATTTGACCCCCAGCACAAACCACTTCAGTTTATTTACTTGAAGATATTAACATGCAGCTGTGACCTACTCACAGTTGGTTAAAGTATGGGTGTTTTGGGTTTGTTTTGCTTTGGTTTACTAAGTACTTAGCTATTGTGACAATTTAGGAGTTGGAGCAGTCTCTCTCTCTCTCTAATTAAGCTATTTTTTAGATAATAGCAGATTCACATGTAGATGTAAGGAATAACATAGAGAGGTCCTGTGTTCCTTTACTTATTTCTTTCAATAATAGTACCTTGCAACTTATAGCATGATGTCACAACCAAGTTATGGACATTGGCACAATCTACAAGATCCCATCCCCACCAGGATGCTTACTTTTAGATGTCTTTCTATAATTGCTGCTACTTCCCTCCCTCTCCTCATCCTGAGTCTTTGACAGCCATAGGCTCTCTCATCTCTGCTGTTTATATTACACTTAGAACACTATTATCACTTTGTTATAAATTGGTTGAAAAATGTGTTCAGAAGTGAAGCTTTTTGGGAAATGATTAGATTATAGGTTTTATCCTCATTAACAAATCAGTTCATTGGTGAGTTTATAGCTAAATGTACTTCTAGGAGATAGGAACTTGTTAGAGGAGGTGGTCCCAGGGAGAGGAATGTATGACTTGGATAGATTTTTTTCACCAGTACTGACTGGGAAGCAAACCCAGGGTCTTTGCACTAAACTGTATAATCCATCTTGTTTTTAATTTTTATTTTGAGACATAGTCTTGGTAATTTACTAAATTGCCTAGACTGGGCTTGAACTTGCAGTCCTCTTACCTCAGTTTCTTGGAGTGCTGAGATTACAGTTTTGAGCCACCATGCCCAGCTTGGAAGGATGTATTCTTATCCTGAGCCCTTTCCTTTCTCTCTGACTCTTACTACTTTTTCTGCTTCTTGGATCCCAATTGTGTAGCTTTCCTCTGCCATATTTTTCTGCTACGATGTTTTTGCCATGGAGCCAGCTGACCATGGACTGAAACTTCTGAAACAGTGAGCTGAAATGATCCTTTCCTCCTATAACTGTGTATGTTGTGTGTCAGATATCTGGTCACAGTGATAGAAAGGTGACTGATATGTACTTTAAAAGAAAATTGGTGATACTAGATGTGTTTAGAGACCTATTTAGGATGGGAAAAACAGAAATAAAAACACGCCCATAATGTATGATGAAAAATAAAATCATTTAACATAAAGGAAAGACAATTCAGATCAACAAATACAGCCATCTTTAAGATTTTGGAGGGCTATACATATCTCAGAGTTGGTAAATGGAGGTTAAACATTCCCAGTGATAATTCAAGAATTTTCTAGTTGTTTGAATTTTATTACTGTTTGCAATACTGATATTACATAAAGTAGTTCTTTATTTTTTTATTGGCTTCTTTTATATTACTTCTAATTGAAAACTGATTTTTCTTTGATATATATTAAACCAAGATACAGTTAGAGGACATAATACAGATAGATGTCATGCATATTTTGCTCAGTTTCTTCCAGTGGTAATATTTTACAAAATTAGAATAACTAGGATATTCACTAAAATCCAATAATTTTACTTAGATTTTCCAAGTTTTATTTATATAAACATTGTGTATATTTATATTAAAAATAAATTCTAAACATCTTAATCATGTCTAAATTCTTGTATACACTCTGGTAGTCAAGATCTAGGCAGTTCCAATGCTGCATGCATCTGTTATGCTTTAGTCACCCTCACTTCCCCTGCCCTCTCCATTGCTTCTCTCAGCAGTCTCTAATTCCTCACAATGACCAATCTGTCTTTCATTTTTGTCATTTCAAACATATTACACAGACAGAATCAACATGATATACCCTTTGGGATTTACTTTTGTCACCCAGTATAATTCTCTGAAATTCATCTAACTTCTTGCATATATTGATAGTTTATTTCTTTCATTACTAAGTCCTAGCCAATGAAATAGATTCCATGGTATGTATTTCTCACAATTGTTAAATCAGTCAACTATTGATGAAAACCTGGCTGGTTTTGGGTTTTAGCTCTTGAAATGCTATGACTATTAACGTAAGATCTTTTGGGGAACATAAATTTTTCTTTCTCTGGAAATTTCTCCAGTAGTACAACTGCTGGTTGCATGTTTAGTTTGCTTAGAAAACTGCCAAACTATTTTCCAGAGTGTCTGTACCATTTTATGTTTCCATCCTGTCTTTTTTTTAATAACATAGTTTATCTTCTGCTCATGGAATTCTAATTGGGCTAAATGAACCACAGTGTGGGAAGGATTTTAGAAACCTTGCTGAGATACAAAAAATAAAGCATGTTCTGCACTAATTTGGAGAAGAGAAAAATCTGTTTAACTAAACCTCTCTATATAATAAGGTCATAAAAGGGGCTACATAATAACATAGAGTACAGTTCTTTTGAATTTTCAGAGAAGTCTTTGTTAAAATTCCACATGAACCAATGCTACTTAAAATCAAAGCCATGGGGATTAGAGAAGAAATATAAAGAATCAAAGATCTAATTCACAGCGTGTTGAACAGCCCACTTGATGCATGAATTCTTGTGTACTTAAACAGCTGCTTGGAACTCATGCCACCTAGATTAGCTAGAAACTCCCTTGAGATCCTTGGTGTTCTCAAACCTGCTTTGATGTTCTGGAACCGCCTGTGTGAACAAGATGGATGGGCAGGAAAGGGAATGCTGAGAACAAAGGTATCACACTTTCATTATGTCTCTTCAGAAGACACTTTGTAAATAAAGATTAGTTTTAATTATTGTTCTCATCCAGGGACCAATAAGCATATATGATTAATTGTAACATTTCCAGTTGTAGCTACCATTTTTGAGTGCTTGAGCTGTTCTAGGAGCAGAGATAGAGAAAATATATATTTTATATGCATCCCTCAAAATAACCTTGCAGAAGAAGAATATTTTATTTCTAGTTGGTAAATGAGACAGGTCATCAGATGTTAACTACATGCATTTATTAGATTAGTTCACAAAGTCTATCCATACTGCCTTCACTTGAAGAGACCCTCAGTTCTTACCTTCTCCTGAACTTAATGATGTATTCCATCCATCATGGCTCATTACAGACTATTTGATGGGGGAGAGTGATGGTAGAGGGAGAGTGTCTTAGGATATAAAATATAATCATAATTATAATGGTGATATTTCATTATGCCTCTATTTTTGAGTTCCTTCCATGCTGCAGGTTTTTTTTGATATGTTTGATAAAGTTCTTGGGCAGGATATGTGTTATTGTGTCAGTAAAAACAGCCACACAAATGGATGAGACAGGATTGGGGTTTTATGTGGAGTGCTTTCCTGTGGTGTCCCAAACCTAGGGATTGGCCATTCTTGTATTTAAGCAACGATCTACTTGGTTCCAAAAATCCTTGCTCCACATGTCTGCCTTTTTGCCTCCCCATATGTCAGTGTGAAGTGCACACACACACACACACACACACATGCACACATGATTTTGTGTATGTTGTAAGTATTAGAGACATTAAAAACTATAGGGTTTTGGTATTTTTACTGTTTATGAAATATGGGACAGATGATAATACATGTCTTACAAGCACAGTTACAGTGAAAATTCATTCATCTCTTTTCATGATGAAAAAGATGGGATTACTAAGCTTTTAAAAAGTGAATTTAACAGTCTAAAAATTTAACTTATTTTGATGGTACAAAGTAAACACTATTATCTTCTGGTTGTAATTTTGAGAGTTTGTTTCCTTTTTCTTATGTCTGAAGCAAAACTTGGGGTAGTTGTGTTCAACAGTAAAGGATGAAATCACAATTGATTCTGCAAAAATCCAGAAGATCATCGGTAACTACTTTGAGAAATTGTACTCTAACGAAATGGAAAATTCAGAAGAAACAGATAGATTTCTAGATACATGTGAATTACCAAAGTCAGATCAAGAAGACATAAAACTCCTTAATAATCCAATATCAGTCAATAAAATTAAAGAAGTAATAAAAAACTCTACCAATTAAGAGAAGTCCAGATCCTTACAGGTTCATTGCCAATTTCTACAAGAACTCTAGAGAAGATCTAATGCCAGTATTCCTCAAACTGTTTAATGAAATTGACAAGGAAGCAGTACTGTCAAAGTCATTCCTGGAAGCAAGCATTGCCTTGATACCAAAACCAGAAGAGAATCCAATCAGAAAATGAGAATTACATGCCGATATCTTTCATGATGATAGATGCAAAAAGTCTTCAATAAGATAACGGCAAACAGAATGCAGCAAATCCTCAAAAAGATTACATACCATGACCAAGTAGGATTCATTCTGGAGATGCAGAGATGATTCAACATATGCAAATCAATAAATGTAATACACCATATTAACAGAATCAAGAACGATAGTGTGAGAATCTCAATAGGTGTAGAAAAAGCATTTGAAAAATCCAACATCCATTCATAATAAAAACCTGAAAGAAAATTGAAATAGAGGGTCTTTACCTCAATCTGATAAAAGCCATCTATGACAAACCAATAGACAATACCGTCCTAAAAGGAGAAAAGCAAAATTATCCACTTTAAAAACAGGAACAAGAATACCTGTTATCACCACTCCTGTCCACCATAGTTCTTGAAATATTAGCCATAGAAATTAGACAAGAGAAAGAAATAAGACAAGTATGGATAGGGAAGGGAGAAGCTAAATTATTATTTGCTGTTGCTATGATTCTCTATATATCCCCAAAGCTCCAACAGACTCCTAGAATTAATAACTAAATTTGGTAGCATAGCAAGATACAAAATCAACACTCAAAAATCAATAGCATTCCTGTACACCAATAACAAACTTACTGAGAGAGAAATTGGGAGAACAATACTTTTTACAAAAGCATTGAGAAAGACGAAATACTTAGGAATTAACCTAACCAAGTAAGTGAAAGACTTCTATAGTGAAAACTATAGTACTCTAAAAAAGGAGATTGAAGAGGATATCAGAAAATGGAAGGAACTCTCTACTCCTGAACAGGCAGAGCCAATATGGTGAGAAGGATTATCATATCCTTGATAGATATAATTACATGTGCCCACACTGATATGGAAAGGAATTTCCTGGAGTGCTGGGTTGAGAAGGATTCTGAGGTGGTGTCAACATTTAATGAGAAAAAGTACCATGATCAATTATGCTTACAACTTATTTGAGCATTTCTGCCATCCTTTATTTGGGAAAATAATGGGCCTCAGAATTCCCTGGGAAGTTGGATTATCTCATTTGAACTAATTTTGCCCCCCCATAATCACAACAAATCAACTTGTGTTTTAAGCAGTGTAATGGGAAATGACTTTGTAAGTCCTTCCTAGTAGCAACATTTTTGAAGAGTATCCATGACATCAGTGATAGTTTTAATTTACGTAAAATAATGCTACTGATTAGAAGGTAATTACATACGGTATTTAATAAATGTATTTTAACCTGGCTATTATCCATCCTTTGTAACAGAAAAACAATTTAATTTAGTAAGAGATCTATGCCAATCACCACGGTAGCTTGTTAACACATTGTTAACACCCTGCAGAGACTTCTAGACAAAGGAACAAGCTCCCAATAAATAGACGTTAAATAAAAAAAATTCTAAATCATATGGCAAAAAGAATAAGAAGGAGACTGAAAATGGGGAAATATTAAGATAAAATTTTTGGGTTGAATTTATGTGGCATTCAGGAAATCTGGAATGGCCAAGGGTACTTCTCTGTTTTATTGCCACTTCTTGGAGGAGGCCTGTGTAATTCATAAGATGCTTCCCTCTTCATGACTCAGGCTGACATCCCAGATTCATGGTAATGTAAGTTTACCGCAGTCCAGATCAACATATATTCTCTCTCCACTGTGTCTGTAGTCCTCTTTCCCTTTGCTGCTTTCTCAGGGGGCAGTGTTAATTCCCAGCAGGCGCCATAAAGAGAAACACTATCAGTAGCCTTGTTTTGGAAAAACAGTGCCAGTAATGCAGTCATTCCAGTATGCATTGCCGTCAATTTGTGCTAGCTAAACCTTCTAGTGACCATTTTGCTGGTGGCCTCCAGGAAAATATAGTGTGCTTAAGAGTAGAAATACAAAGGCCACGACTTCGCAAAATGAACTATGTTTATTTTTATCCCAGTAATTTTATACTAATCACACAAGTATTTTTTATTATTTATGGATAATATGTATCTCTATGCTCCCTCTGGTCAGATACCATGTAACCTGATCACTGGTAATCTTTTCTAAACCCTGCCAGGTAGCTACTATTATTGTTTCTAATTTTTATTTGGGGACATGGGTCTTAAGGAACATAACCAGTGTACAATTGATAGGTAATAAGTGGTAGTGCCTAGCAGAAATCAAAGGCTCTCTGACACCAGTGTTTGAATTGCTCCTGTCACATTATAGCACGGCTTCCTGTGCAGAAACAGCAGTTGACATCTTCCTGTTTACCTGGCTGATTTAACAATCATGCCTAGTAACTGGTTGCTTGGGGAGCTGTGTCAACCCTGCAGAGCAAGTGTTGGGAATTTAGTTTTATAACTTGAACAAAATCTCTATATGTCAGGGAGAGTGCCAGAGAAATGATACTGGGTTATCCCCCCTCCTTTTTCCAATCCTTTATTCTGGTCTTAAAACTGCTTGGTTGTAACTAATAAATGTTACTGGGTGAATAAATGTTCATGCAATATACCATTTTTGACATAAATAATGTAATGTCCAAACAATGCAAGAACTGCCTTAAATAAAACATGTGAATGCTGGGTCTCTCTGGTAATAATTTGGAGAATATCAATAACGTTGTCAGCTTAACAACAGAACATGCTATCTGCCCTTTTCATCTTCCTGGTGATGTGAGAAAAGGAAAAATGCACCCCATCATCACAGAAAACGTTTACTAACCACGATAGTGTTGAATAGTCTTAGGAACCCTACCTTTAATTTTAGAAAGGAGTAAATAAATATTCATGTCAGTCTTCTAAAACCTTAAAGAAGGTTTGTGGTTTAGCGAATAAGGATGTTTGTTGGCTTTAGAGTCATATTGGGTGAACCCAAATCTTGGCTGGGAGACTTTGGGCAGCCTGCTTTCCTTCGAATCTCAGCCTCTGTGTGTTTTTATAAAGTGGAGATAATTGCACTCATTTCAGAAAGTTGCTGTGAGGATTAAATAAGATAATGAACAGGTATCAATATATCAAACGAGTTAAATTTCTTGAAACTACAAGCAGGAACAAGCTAGCTTATTTTTTTTTTCTCCATACACAATCTTCCATTTCTTGCTCCCAATGACTTCACTGGGGTCCAGGTAGGTATGAAGGTGATAAAAATATATGGTGAATATTTAAATCAAAAAAAATTATCACAGCAAAATATATTTTACCATAAATCTCCATCAAAATAATCTGCTAACTTTGAACACACTGATGCCAGTGCTCTTGTCATTTTCTGAAGCAGTTTTGGAGGACCTCTTTTATGACTTTTGAAGTATGATAAAAAAAAATATGGTTCCTGCCAAAGGCAGGCTCATAATTAGAGTGTGTCCTCATCCAGTTTATTTACTAGATCTGTTACCATGAGACTTCTGGCTCTTTCCCTGAGTCAGAATGTCCATGAAAAGAAAACCTTTTGAAATGGTTCAAGATACCGAGGCAGCTGCAACTGTGCAACCAAAGACACTCATGAAAGAGAACTTTCAGAACTACTTCAGAAAGTGGCAAGAATGATGACATAAGTGTGCTCAAAGTGAGATGGGGAGGCCAAGTGTGGTGTCTCATGCCTATAATCCCAGCCCCCAGGAGTCTGAGGCAAGAAGATCACTGTGAGTTTGAGGCCAGACTGGGCTACATAGCAAGTTCAAGGCCAGCATGAACTACATAGTGAGACCCTGTCTCAAAAAACAAAGACAAAAACAAAATAAGAGAGTGGTATTTGAGATGGATTAATGGCAATGTGTCTCTTATTGTGATAAGTTCTGAAAATTTAAACATTCACTGTATTTTTCAATCACATCTTATAACTCTTAATGATGAGAATAATTTCATTATCATAATCACTTTGTTCTGGTTTTCCTCCTCAGGTGATGCTGAGAGTTATGGGTGTAGCTGTCTGGGAAGTATATGGGGTAAAGAAATGGGAAAGAGAAACAAGAAATATAAATCGATAAAATTTTGTTATGATCAAGTCATTACTGTTAGCAACTGGGCTCCATCTCTCTAAAGTGCCCTGTGAAATATTCCTTAGACAGCGCTCTCTACATGAAATGGCATAAAGTAGAGGCTGTTGACTTCACAAATGGATTCCCTTGACTGATTCAAGACTTACACCCCCGAGTTAACTCTGAGGGCTTTGATGACTGCCTGTGCCTTCTGCAAATTGTCATGGGTTAAGCCTACCCTGTCACTCCAGTTGTCAATAACCAATGAATGACTGACATAGAGGATACAAGGGGCCTCACCCATGGCCAGTTCCTCTGGAAGTTCATGCTCCAGAGCTTTCTTCCACCCAAAGTCAAGGTAAGGCTGGACTTAACCTGTGATCACAACATAGCATGTCTCTATTTTTCTCTGTATCATTTCATTCCTTCTTTTACAGATTCTGAGACTTCTCCATCAGTAAATCTCATGCTTCTGAATGCCTTTCTAAGTGTGTCTTTAGGGAAGTTGATCTAAAATAGGGCAATCATTCAATAACGGTCATCTCGGATTGCTTGAGGGTTCGGAGGTGCTGACTAGCTGCTGACCATAGCTTATTCCTGTTTGGGGCTCTCTGCTCCCCTCATGGAGTGGTCTCAGCAGGAAGGTTTGAGCTCGATAAAGTTCCTTGATATGTGGGATGTGTGCCAGGCTCAGTGTGCAAGCTGGTACCACAGTGTCCCTGCTTGTTTTTGTTGTTGATGTTGGCACCATCATCAGAAAGCTACAGATAGGAAGGGACTCTCAGCTTCTTGTTCTTCACATGCTCCCAAATTTTAAGACAGAGCTGCCAAACTCTTCCAGGAATTTTGCTGTTGTGTTCTGTGTTGGGGGTGCATAGAAGGTGGGCTGGGGAATACTGAGATTTTTCTGCAGGTGTTTGGCAGTCTGCCAGGTAATGGGCACCAGTGTCCCTTTGTTACAATCAGCTTTCAACTCCTGCTTGAAAACATACTTCTCTTGGTTTGTGGGACATCCATTGGGCCAATAATCATCCTGACTCAGTCACTTTTAACTCTCTGTTTATATATTGGCTAGAGGAGATGGCAAGGTGTGGGGTCAGGGAACTACTTCAGCAAGCTGGCTTTGTGAGTAAGGGATTACTTGCAGCCTTTTGGGACTTTGGTTACTTTCCAGTAGTCTCAGAAAACATTTCATTTAATATTCTTTTATATATCTAAATTAATACTTAAACACTCATTAAATGGCAGCTGTTATTTTAATTATAATATCAGCCTCTGACATTGCTTTAATGATGTAACTCAGCATGTTTAATGAAAGACCAAAGTCTTGAGAATCAGGATAGTTGGGCCACCCTGGTCTCAGCTCTGACCTTTTGGAAGTCATTTCACCTTTCCAGACATTCATAGCCACTTGGACAATAAAAGCTTATTTCCATGTTCCTGACTATTCATGTGCAAAACATTGGAAGGCATCGGATAATGAAATTCCAGGTAACAAGGCCTAACACTGATTGATTTTAAGAGAATCTACCCCAAATCAGTTTCCCCTTTCCTTTAGAGATCCCATGCCAATCCCACAGCTGCTGTGGCTTGAGCCTGACTCATTTTTGGCAAACAGATGCTGCGTTAAATGATGACAGAGTGATAAATATATGTAAATATTTCATATGGAAGTGAAGTCAATATGGACAAGTGCAAAAGAAACAGTTCCAAGACCAGAAAACCAGGCTATGCATAGTCACAGCAGAGAACGATGCAGGTATTGGGATGAATCAGAAGCAAAAACAAACCTTAGGCTCTTATTTAAAAGCTTACCAGAAACTCTTAATAGGCATGGGCCATGAATAATTTGCCATTCTTCTCTGGCTTCACAATACAGTGTGCTATCAATTGGATGAGGCACTGTGGAGAGGGAATACGCTTGTGTTCCAGTTAATGCTCCCCTGACTCTGGTCTTGCCCTTCCCTGGTCCATGATCCTTGGTGGCCCAGGTGGCCTGGTTATAGATATATGTGTCCACAGGATGGCTGTTGATGACATGAGATGGTGTATGTGAGCATGTTTTGGAAAGCATAGTGAGGCTGCACTGGTATAAGGCAATTTTGAACAAAAGCTAATAAAAGGATAGAAAATTTTGGAAGAAAGTGAGCAAAGAAAAAACAAAACAAAACAAAACGCCTGAAGAAAAGGGAGCCAGAAGTTCTATCACACTGTTCAAAAGGAGGAAACGGTCTAAATTGGAGAGTGGAGGAGGGGATAGGAAGAGAGGGAAAGGAGGGGAAGGAAAAGGAAGACAAGTCAAGGGAAGAGGAGAGGAGAGAAGAGAGGAGAGAGAACGTTAGTGAGAGAGGAGGGTGAGAAGAGAGATTTATTACAGGGCCTAAATGACACGTAAACAAGAGCCAGGGTGTCAGTGTTGGTTTAGTTGGCTCTAGAGGGCTAACAAGCTGAAGCTTTAAAGACAAATGCTGTGTGGTTTGGACATTCATTTGCCTGGTGCCATGGAGTTTGGGTTATCTCTCACGTGAATTCCTTCCAAATAGCCAGTAGTCAATGCATGAAAACAGCCATTTGAATAAAAAACAGTGACAAGTCGAACTATTTCAGAAAATCAGAAAAGCTCTTTATTACTGACAATTCCAACTCTATATAAAAGAATGAAATGTTGACTCACCCCGTGCACATCACCCAGCTTCAATCTTATCACTATTCTGGAAAGACCATACTCTTGAATTTTAAAAATTGTATTTGTTTTTGTTTTTGCAGTACTAGGGATCAAACTCACAGCCTCCTGCCTGCCCAGCAGGTTCTTAGGCCACTGAGCCAAACTCCCGGCCCTGAAAAATTGTATTTGAAAATAACTTCAAATAAGTATGATAGAACAAAACAGAGAATTATAATATAAATAATTTCATGTAAGTATAAGAATAAAAAATACCCAGACTCTAGTTAATATTTTATTTCCTTTCTTTATCATTCTGTACCATTTCTGTCTTCTAATCTCTCTCATCTCTCTAACATTTTCATTTTCTGACCCATTGGATGACAATTTGTACTCCTCATAGCCATTTTAAATATTTCACAGTATATTTCCTTAGAATAGGGATGTGCTTTTATGTGACCAAGGTGCAGTTTTCAACTTCATACATTTATATTGACCCAATTTTATCATATGTCAAATGTATCAGCTGACTCAAAGGTGCCTTTTGTAGAGTATTCCCTCCTCCTCTGCAGGACCCTGTCTAAAGTCAGGTCTTGCCCTGAGTGGTCACATCTGTTTGCCCTCACAGCCTTTCTTTGTTTCTTTACAACACTGACAATTTAAAAAGTACAGTCCTCCTCCAAAGATGTTTGTTTAAATAGAACACTTCACTTAGGCTTTGTCTCATGTTTCTCATGATTAGATTCAGGTATTACTTTCTTGGCAGAACACTGCCTAGGTGATGGCCTCTCCCTCTTAGAGTGTCACATCTGTCGCTAATTGACAACGTTAATTTTGTTCACTTGGTCAGGTTGTTGTCTAATTTCTCCACTGTATAATTAGTGTTTCCCCTTGCAAGATTTAAACAGTCTGTGAAGGAGTCATGTTAATAGCATTCACATGTTCTACTGCTTATCAAAATTTCCATTCATAAATCTTGTCTGATGCAATCTTTACTATAAGGCTGCAGATTTCTTATTTTTTAACTCAGTACTCCTTTCACATTTGGCAATAAGGCATTTACTTTAAGCAAGGTCCCTTTCTGTCTCTCTGTCTCTGTCTGTCTGCTTATCTGTTTGTCTGTCTCTCTCGCTCTCCCTTTCTCTTCTCATTAGTATGGGTTCATGAATTCCTTTCCTTTTCCCAAAGGTGGTTCTTGATAGAGTACTGTAAATAAATATTTAGATGCTGAAATTGTGTTATACTTGATTGATGAGAGGACCTATAAGCTGGCTTCTGCATCCTTGGACTTGCCCCCATCAACTCTTTGAGCACTTACTTGATAGCACAGTAAGACGTTCCAGGCTTGTTCTATACTATTCATCCAAGGCGTCGAATCAGCCATTTTTCCAAAAAGTTCTGGTCCTTTTTCTGTGGGAATAGCACTAGATATCAAGCTGTATGCCCTAGATATTCTCATTACTTCTAAAGTGTGGCACAGCTAGGAGATACACAATATTTACAGACACATATTTATGTTTACATAATTGCATAATACTTGTATGCTTAAACATGTACACACATACATGCAAATGCATATGCCTATCTTTGAGTCCATGAATTCACACCAGTACCCACAATTTCTAAACCATCCTTACAGGACTCTTGTATTTCCTCATTTGTATTTGTATGTCCATTCTTTTTCATTGAGAACTCTGGTGCCCAAATTTACTAATTTTCTCAACCTTATAACATATCCAAAATGGTTTTCCAGATTTTCCCACACCATTACAGAAACCAAAGTTATTAAAAATACTTTAGGGCTTATTTATAGTATTTGTCTCCTTCTATTCCACTCTGCTTCAAATTAAAATTATATACTCAATTACTTCCTACCTTCTTTTCTTTCCTTCCCTCTTTTCTTTTTTCTTGCCTTTTTTTCTCATTCTTTCCTTCTTTTGTTTTTCCCTCTCTTCCTTTTTTCTTTCCATTCAACTTAAAGCGAGTATTGAATTTATTTGAAATACAACTGAATTCATGTAGTTCAGTTTGTTTTGGGTTTTATTCCTTTCCCTTCTATTCTTGTTTAATTACTCACTAATATGATTAATATGAGGAAGATTAACAGTTTTAGCGAATTAAAACTATATATAGAAAGGAATATTCAGAAATACCACTTTCTTTTCTATCCCCCTAAACTCCTTTCTGAGCCAATCTCAAGAATATATATGCACAGAAAGGTACACATTAAATACAGTAATATGGTTACCTATGGAGGAAGAAGAAGGGAGTGGAGTTGAAAGGGAACTGATTGATCAGTCAGTGGCTTAGCTTATGACCTGGCCCCAGAGTGATAATATTGTACAATGAACTGAGGGGTACAACTAAATGATTTTATTATTAAGCACTTAATATCAAATTTTTTTCCAAAGTCATTAAAACATATAGAAGCATTTCTGTGTATATTTTGCAGAACACCAGTCTCATGAGATGAGAGGAGGGAAAATGTATTCCTCTTCAAATAAATATGGATGATATTATGTTTTTGATCTTCCCCTTGGATCTCTTTAGATCAAGAACCTATGCTCTCATACTTCAGATAGAATGTTTTTGAAAGAATATTTGCTGTAAACATCATTCAGAGCTAGTCTTCACAGGGATGAATTTTTGGAAATCTGGGCCCATTTATTGACTCAACAAATGTTTTTGGAACACTTGAGTTTTTGGCGGGTGCTGTTTTCAGTACCATGGATGGGCAGCCAGCAAAACAATGGAGTTCCTGTCCTGTGGAACTTCTATTTATCAGACTGGGAGGGAGGAAGGCGACAGATATCTTGGGGTGCATTATTGTATCTACTCAGGAAAGATGAATAAAGTCTAACAATTTTTTTTCTTCTTTTAGGAAGACTCCAAAATGCTG
Organism: Dasyprocta punctata; assembly: GCA_004363535.1. NCBI lineage: Eukaryota > Metazoa > Chordata > Mammalia > Rodentia > Dasyproctidae > Dasyprocta > Dasyprocta punctata. The sequence goes on along the minus strand of RJWM01002996.1, from coordinate 48,683 downwards.
ACGCAAAAGCAAAGATAATGAAGAAATAAATTCTTCAGCGAATCTGGATGGTAAACATCAGGTCAAAAAAAAAAAAAAAAAAAAAACCCAAAAAAAAACCCCAAAAAAAAAAAAAAAAAAAAAAAAAAAAAAAAAAAAAAAAAAAAAAAAAAAAAAAAAAAAAAAAAAAAAAAAAAAAACCTCACAAAAACTCCCCAAAAAGCATAATAAGGAACTTCTACTGCATTGGAATCCATCTGAGCACAAGCCAAAAATTAAGGGGCACAAAATTTAAAAATAAGGGAAAAATTCTTGAATTTTAAATTACATCTCCAAGTTGATAAAATATTTATGAGCTCGCCTTCAATTAATTAGAATAAACTATGTAACACTGCAGGAAACAAATTGAAAATTTAATAAAGTAAGTTCACTTCCAATTTCTTCTGAAGAAAGAAGCTAATTATATTTAGTTCTGTAATTATAACTTTAATTAAAATATAATACAAAATATTCCATAAAGTGAAAACAGTGCTGAGTAATAAAATGGGGCCTTTAAGACAATTTCGTCCTTAGATGAAAATTTATAATTTAAAATGAAGCCTTTAGTGTACTGTTCCCCAAAATTTCATCCTTTAGGTATGAATTAAACAACCTTCTTATGAAGACTAAGTGATGTTTATTTACACTTATTTTCCCCTGGTTGTTGTGTGCTCAAATCACTGCGCAGTTGTATTAGTTGTCTCCCTGAAGAGTTTGTTTAGAGTTACATTCCTATCTCCCCCCGCAAGTCATCATTCGAAGCACATCCCTTTTGGGTTTGAACATGGCTTAAACTTTCAGTGACTTGAAACTTGAAAGCTCAGGTTCTGTTAGAAGTATGTTCACATATCGGTCCCCTTCACCTGCCTGGCACCAAGACGCTTTGATTGCTCCAGGCAGACATCCAGGTAGAAGGAAATTTAGAGCCTCACAAATGAAATTAGGAAGGTGATGAAATGACCTTCTGGTGATGTTTTTAATAATCATTTGCTCTGCAACATTTCACAGAGGAATAGAGTTGAGTAATAGTTTGCCTGGATGTTAGCCTTAAATTCTGAAACCATGTACGATAAACTGAGGGGTACAATGGATTGAACTCTCAGGTATTTAATGTTAAATTTTTTTCCAAATGTGGAGCCATTTGCCATGATGAAAATCATAACCATTTCTAAAGGCCTTTCACACTACTCTTTCATTTGAAAGCTTCTCTGCTTTTACCCAAATCACAGAGGTTTATGGAAAGGAAATGCCAAGCTTGAAAAACTCATATATTTTCTACTCAACACCTCTTTATACTTTAGCATGCAAGGAAGGGTTCACTTGATTTTCATGTGAATCAATTCAACATGACTAAATATATTCATTGAATGCACACTGGATATTATTATACTTGCTGTGCAAAAACATCTCCCTGATTATTTGTTTAAAATCAGATTTCTACGCTATCACTGGCCCAACCTGCATATTCAGATCCAGTACGCCTGGTGTGGCGCTCAGGTAATTTTTGTTGGGTTAGCTTTAGAAACATGGTACTGGGTGTTTACAGTCCTTCAGAGTTGATTTAATCCTTAATTCAAAGGATACAACCGCTGTAGCCATTGATGTTGCTAAGTGAAAGTGGGGGCATAAACAATAGTCATGATCTTTTGCTTCCACTGGGGAAAGGATTTTTTTTTTTTTTTTTTTTTTTGGCTCTCTCAGGCATGGAGATGGTGGAATAGGTAGAGGAAGGGAATCCTCAGCTCTTTAGGTGTGGGAACAAAAGTCCTATTGCCTATTATTTATTTAGTTTTCAGTAAGTGAGAGTGAGAGGATGGGGTACAAAAAATAAACAGAGAGGTGCTCTGGGGTATGGTGGGGTGCAAGGCAGCGATGCACTCAGGATTAGTTTCGTGCTTGCCTTTTTATTTTAAGGCCCATGGCCTTGGGTGCCATTCCTAGAACATCCAACCATGAGCCTGCGTTTCAGATTTCCTAGTCTTTGCAGAAATGATTGGTGGCTTTGGGCAGGGACTTTATGTGCTTAATCTTGGTCGCCTTCACTCTGTCTACCTTTGGGTCTGCATATATGGGTATACTAATATTTCCATATATTTATGATTAATAAAATATTTGGAAGGGTAAATTTTGCTCAGTCTGATACGTCCAACCACAGCAGAAACATACTTATGAAAGGTTCAGCATCTCTTCTGCTTTCTTGGAGTAACGAATGTGAACAACTTGGTGCAAATATGTTCATATCTTTTGCTGTTAGGCAGGTTTTAGTGTTTTTTTTTTTTATACCAGTGATAGCATACTAAACTCAATACTGTTCATCCTCTTTTTAGATTTTGGAGAAGCGTATGCTCCTCGGCAGGGTCTGGCTACTGTTAGGAAACACGCTCTAGTCAGGGAGTCCCAAGGGAGACCCACTCCATGGCCATCACAGCTCCAGCTCCTGAACAGGAGGACTGCAGCACAGTGGCTTGGGTGGCTGAAGCATTTGGTCCCTCAGAGGACACTGGCAATGCCTGAAGGCATTTTTGCTGTTATACTCATCATGGGCTCTTTCAGCATTTTGTAAGTAGAGGGCTTCAACACATCCTACAATGCACAGGACAGACACTGCACCCGAGTCACACCTCAGGCCCCAGAAATAATTCTAAACCCAGAATGTTAAAAGTGCCAGATAGAGAAAACCTAGAACAGAGAAACACTGTCCTTGAAAAAAGAAGGTTTTTTGTCACTCTTGTGGAAAATTCTGCCAGGTAAGAATATCTAACTGTGTCTCTCTCATCAGGTCTCTTTCATCAGTCCAGTGTCTTTCAGTTTATAATGCTCTTATTTAATCCTCACCTGATGTTTATAAACTCGGTGACTCAGGGCAAGTTACTCTCTATGCTGTGGTTTCTTCCTGAGCTTAATTACCTAATAGCATCCATGTCTTAGGGCTGCTTTTAGGTTCATTGAGGGGGTGTACTGTGCCCAGCCTCTGGATAGTTCTCAGTATGAAGTTAAATCACTTGTGATTTGGATTTCATTGTATAAGCAGAGCTACTCTGAATATTCTAAGTATAAAGAAATTTAAGTAAGGGAAATGGAGGCTTATGCAGTTCTTGGAAATGTGAGGCAGTAAAGTCATTTTGAATCATCACAGTCTGCACGCTTGAACTGGTCGGTTCTGGTGGTCCACTTTCAGCTGCCGTGATTCTCAAAAGCTTCAGGAAGCCCTGCTGCCCTGCGGACCTGGCCTTGCCATAGGAAGGGAGTCTCCAGAGGCCGACTCCTACTGCCTCAGCTGCCCCTCGGTCTAATCCAGGGGCTGCCCAGGAGACCGCCCTGAAGCTGCTGTCAAACTTCACGGCTGTGGTGCCCCTTGACGGAATGACTAGTTTCTCCTTCTGCTTCCCTATCAAGTACTCTATGTGTACTGGCAGATTCCAACCTGGACCCAGTCCAAGAACGGAATTCTGAAATTTGTAATTCCGATTTCTCTTGTGCAGTGTAGAGGACACCACAGAAGGACATGGCAATAAAGCTAAAGTGACAACAGGCAGGTCAGCATACTGATTGTGATTATGGCTACTCTGCCATTCTTTGAATAGAATTATCTTCACCTTTTAGATGAGAAAATTGCCATCCAGGGAGGTGACATGGCTCATCAGAAAACTTAATTCGTGGCAGACCTAGACTTCAAATTCAATACTACCTTCACTGGACGTTATTCTCAAGATGGGGAATCATCAAAGGGAGTAAAAGACCTATTTTTCCCAAATATCTTTTTTTCCAGAAGTGTAAATTTTTTAATCATTCATTTGGGTTAAATTATTGAATTCTTCTTTTAAAATTGCAGTAAAATTATAGAGAGGACTTGGTATAAAGACAGTCTTGATTATTGACATCTAAACCCAAATGCCTTTTTAAAAAAATAAAATTAAGGTATCATGTGAAAGACAACCATTCTTTTTGGTTGGTTTTTGGTTGGTTTCCCATTTAATGAGACCATGACTGTTGTTTTTTAAAACAAAAAATAAAAATGATTGGGGGTATTGCTCAGTGTGAATTCCTTGGGTTCAATCCCAGAGTACCAGAAAAAAGTGTGATAGGGTAGCAAGTAGGCCTATAAGGTGTTTTAAATGAATTAATCCATACTGTCAAGGTAGATATTTGGTCCAAGATCTAAAGCATTAAGTTAATTATTTCCATAAATATATATTATAAAATTTATTATGTGCCAGACACTGTTCTAGGTACTGGACATAAAATAGTAAGCAAAATCTACAATCATTACTGCCAATTCTTAGAGAGGGGATATGGATAAAGAAATCTGAGTAGGCAGCCACATGGGAAGTGTGTATCTGTAGTTTTGGGAAAAGCCAAAAATAGAGACCTAAGTTTGAAATTGAAGGCATGTGGATGTTTTTTTCCTGTGAAACTAAATGAGGTCATCAAGGAAGTGACAGGGCAATTAAGAGGTCCTCTGTGAGGCTTTGGGGGCTGTGTACTCTTTTCAGTTAGAGCAGATAAAGGGGAAGAAATGGATCTGATAATAAGGAAGGAGATGGTAAAGGGAAGGAGGTGCCCAAAACAAAAAGTCATGTCTGGTGTCATGCTATGAATACCTCAAGTAAGATGAAGCCTAAATCTCTCAGATTTTGCTTTGTGAGGTCTTTAGTGACTAGCATGAGCTGTTCTGATGTGGTAGTGTGGATATAAACTTGTTGGAAGTAGGATTAAGACAGACTGTGAGAAAAGGAATTAGACTCTTTTTGAATTTTGCTCCTCCTATGAAAAGGAAAAGGAACTGAAGAGCAGAAGGGCAGTGTGGTGGGAGGACTCTGATCAGTAGCAGGGACTGTCAGACTCACCTGGAGCACATGTTCCAAAGCAACTGGTCAGCTCTATCCATATTTCAAGAGGGCATCAGAATTGGTTGGTTCACAAGGGCTTCTTGTTAAAATCAGACAGCTCTACTGACGTCTAGTTTCTGGCTCAGTAGGGGCTTGAGGATTTGCATTTCCAGTGGAATCTCAGGCCATTCAGATGCTGCTGGGCCAGTGAATGATCTTTGGGTACCACTGCTCTCGGACATGGTTGTCTTTGCTGCTCCTTCTATCTAAGATTGCGCCCTGCCCTTCTACTCCTGTCATCCTCTCTCTCACGTGAATCTGCCTCATTTATTTTTCATTATTGAAATCATCTCTGGTACAAATTTTGAAGAAAAAATCTATTTTTTCACAACTGTCCTGCCCATGGGCACAGAGCTTGACAGATACTTGAAACTAGAAAGAAAGAAAAAAGTAAAAGAATGAACAAAAGAGAGAAAGAGAAAGAAAGAAACCTCAGTAATGTTGGTCTGTATAAGCTCTGATATGCTTAAGGTCTTTTTAGGATTGTTCATAAGTTTTAAAAAAATCACACATTGGCAAGTCCAAATCATAACATTTAAATAAACCTAGCAGATATACTGAGGGATCTGAGTGGGTTATTAGTATTTCAAAATTCATGGTAACCAACCCAGAGAATCCCTAATGTGGCTATTATGTTTCGAATATGATTACACAACTTTCAAAGAAACTGTTGCTTGGAAAGTCATGGATTGTTTTATCATTATTTATAACTAGGCTCCCAGCTGTCACCATTTTTGAAACTTCCCCAGTTGAGGAAACGTCAGTAAAAGGATGCTTTGGTCTTCAGTGCACTAATTAGTCTATCAACACACCAGTTTGTAACAAGCCTCCTCGAGCTCACCAAGGTTTCACAGAAGGAGTATTTAAGTTCCATTCAGTTGGAAGAATGTACCTGTCAATCCAAGTCTTTTAAAAAAAACAGGGCCACCAGGTTCCTGGTAAAGTTTTTTTCAGGACTGTTAAATGAAAACATCTCTGCTGGATATTCATCATTTGGCAATGACCATTTCATCACTCAGAAAATATGAATAAAAGATGTTACTCTTAGTCATTAGCAACTCAGTCAGGAAAAAGAGAAAAATTACACATTTAAGAACATTTTACCTTTCTGTCATTTCAGACTAAATGACACTCTTAAATGATGGCTAGTCAAATGGGCAGAAGCTATTAATAACTTGAAAATAAGTGTGAAGGGATGCCAAAACCCAAAGGAATCTTAAACTTGCATTTATCAGGCATGTCACATCATTGCTACTGGTAATAAAAGCATTTTTGTTTTATGTTGCACTGTCTACAGAGAATAATTTTTTCTACCAGAGTAAAAAGGTGATATTGCAACTTTCATTGCATTTTTAAAATATAAAATTCCCTAAAAAGGTTGGAAATTGATGTTCATTATTTTAAGGCTTATTTAAAAGCTTGATGCATTTATAAAAGTTTTTCTTGGTTTCTGTCTATAAAATTCCAAAGTTCAATAGAAATTTGATTTTCAGAAGTATCTACTTATATGTATTTAATGGACTTTATTGGGTCATCAGAACTAAATGTTCAAGTTTTAGTGATGGTGGTGGTACCCCGTCAAATTGTTGGTGCATTGTTTTCTTCCAATCACTGAGCTGCTGGTCCAGTTGCATTGCTGTGATCACGGACACAAAGTTGTCATTTTTCAAGTTTAATGAGATTTAATGAGAAAATTTCATTCCTGTTTTCTTTGTTTTTCCCCTCAAGATCTCTAAAGCACTTTTCCAATGAGTAAAAACTCAATCTAGGAGGTAAAAGAGAAACTAAGATTCTAAAGCATGATTGAAATGGATTGCCAAATTAACATGTACACTGATTTTTACATGACAGCATTCAAAAGTGAAATGTCATCCTCTATAATCAGTTCATGCAGAGTTTCTCCCATAGATAAGAACAAATTGAACCCAAATTAGCAGCTCTTTCAGTTGAAGTTGTGATTTGTAAACAGGTATTGATACCTCTCATTTGATGGTCAGCTAGGACAATTGAATTTCTTGAGACTATTGGAGTTAGCACTGTGACTACACTGGAGTCCTAAGAGGTTTTCATTCTACCCCTCATGTTCTGATAGGTAGAGCAGAGAAGAGGAGGCATAACGTGAGTTAATTTTTGAGGTGATTAGGAATCTACACCTCTATTCACGATTGGAACCATCAGTCAAGCTAGGGCAATATTTTCCAAAGCATGGCACACACATCTCTGGATAAAAGGGAAGTTGATTTAAAGAGGTATGTGAAGGAATAAATTTTATTTTAGTGGTTAGGGATTCATTTGTTAATGTACTCAAATGTTGCTGGAACCCAACTCTGATTTTGTGGATTAGATTCTTAGCACAAAGTGAAAAGGGGAGAGAGGGAGGGAGGGAGAGAGAGAGAGAGAGAGAGAGAGAGAGAGAGAGAGAGAGCAAATCCATGCCCTTGGTAATCTAGCTCCTCCAACTAGGCTTCACCTCCTAACAGCACGTTCAATTATGAACTCATCAGTGGGTTGATCCACAGGTGAGTAAAGCAGCCCCATGATCCAACCACCTTACAAAAACCTCGTTTTTGAACACATGCAACTTTTGGGGTACATTTTAGATTTAAATAACATATTACCCCCAGCTCCCAAAAGTCTCATGTTTATATTTTTATACAAAATACATTTAGTCCATCTCAAAGAAACACAGAAGTCTTAACAGTTCCAGCTTTGTTTAAAAGTCCAAGTTCAAATTCACCTCTGAGAGTCCAGCAAACTCTTAGCTATGAGCCCCTGCAAAAATCAAAAGAAAGTTAAATACTTTCAACACACAATGGCACAGGGCAAATATTCTATTGTATCTTTTTCTGTTTTTGGTACCGGGAATCAAATTCAAGGCCTCATGCTTGCCAGGCAGGTGCAGCACTGCTGAGCTACATCCTTGGCCTGAAACACTCTATTCTAAAAGGTAAGAATAGGAGAATATAGAAGAAGCAGATCCAAAGAAGATCAAAAACCAGCAATGAAAACATTAAATTCTGTAGCTCTATGTCTAGTATCCAGGGTAAGTGATGGTGAGATATGAGCTCCAAAGGGATCCTCTGGCCTTGGTTGTGGTCCTCCACAGCCTTCCTGTTGGGGTGGCTCTGCTCCTTGCCTGGGACTTACCTGGGCAGATATCCCACATTCCTGGCAATTCCAACATCCTGGGGTCTCCATTTTACCTTCAGATTCACTCTCACAGCTTTTCAAATTGTCCTCTCATGGGTTCCTGTGACACATCTTTACCTGACCTTTAAGGACTTTTTTTAAAAATCTGGGTGGAAGTCTCCATAGCCCCATAATTTCTGCAGTCTGCATACTTAAAAAACCAGTGCCACATGTATAATGCCAAAACCTACCATGTACTTGAGCAGTAGCTAGACCCCATTAGACCATGGCTGCAGTGGCCTTTCATGTCTGGATAGCTGAACTCCCGAAATTGGGGCTACAATTCCCTAGGCAGCACTGATTCTGTGATGGATTGGATCCGGCCAATTCTGAGATACCTACAAGGCATATTTCCTATTGTCCCAATGCAGGGTACTTCACTGGTTTATAATGGCACCAATCTTTTCTTACAGTTACACTTTCCTTGGCTCCAACTTTACATGTCCACAGATAACTGCAGAGAAATGTTTACAGCAGCTTTATTTCTGTTGCACTTTGAAACAATCAATATGTCCTTCAGTAGGTGATTTGGATAAATAAACCATAGAACTAAAAAGATGTGAGCTATCAAACCATGAAAAGACATGAAGGAAACTGAACTGCATATTACTAAGTAAGAGAAGCCAATATGAAAGCATACACATTTTTGATTCCAACTCTATCACTTTTTGAAAAAAAGCACACTGTGAAGATAGTAAATAATTGCCAGAGGTTAGATGGGAGAGAGGCATGACTGGGCAGAGAGCATGGGAAAAGCAACAAAACCATTCTGTGTAATACTTTAATAGTACATGTCTTTATACATTTGTCTAAACCCACAGAACATACAATACCAAAAGTGATTTCTAATATAAACTATGGACTTTGGGCAATAATGAAGAGTCAGTGTAGGTTAACTAACTGTAATGAATGAATTACTCTGTTGCAGCTGTAGGTAGTAGGGGGTGCTGCAAATGTTAAATTAGAGGAAGATGGGAACTACATAATTTCTGCTCAATTTTGCTGTTATCTAAAACTTCTCCTAAAATATAGTTTACTGCTAATAAAAACAAAGTACCCATGGGATTCTTAAACAAATATCTGAATTTATTCCCAAATGGCCATAAAATTTTCACACAATGTTGAAAAGTCTCTGACTGCCTTGTGAATTTATTTTTGTTTTTCACTTTGTTTGAAATAAATTCCAATTAAGGTTCATATATTACTGCGTATTGATTTGTATCTTTTTTGATTTTAAACAGAAAAAAGTAAGAGGTTACAGTAAAACAGAATTTCAAAACAGGCCAATAGGAAAGTAACAATAATCGATACATTACATATTGTTATATTCACAGGAGTTTTTAGAGTATAAGATATAGACATGAAACATTGTCCAGAAATTATTAGCACAAAACCTTCCCCTCAGTGAATCAAGAGAAACAAGCTGTATGACTATTTTTTATTATGACTGCTATATTATTTTCAAAAGAACAATTCACAATAAAAATGTAATCTGAAAATGACCCTGCAAAAACTACTTTTCACTCAAAATTCTTTTTCTTTAACAATCTTAACTAGTTTTTTTTACAGGCATACATGAATTTTCTTTCAGTTTGTCACACAAGTGCAACTGTATCATTTTTTAATCCAAAGATTATCACCGCCTTCTCTTCCTTGTTTCTTAGTATTTATTTGTTGAATTAATAGAAGGTTTCCTAGGGCTAGATTTTGTTATTTGTATTCTCATGGAATAATACAGGAGTTCCTCTTTCTCTCATATTTTGAAGGGATGGGAGATGGTTTTAGAATTACAGATTTCATTATTTAGTTTTGCTTTGTTGTTAGTAAAAATTCTTCATAGATAGTATTATGCATATCTACTGATAATCCACTGCAATCTGATTTTTCCTGATTTTTTTGAGTTAATGACAGTTGATGCTTATCAAAATCATCGTTTCATCATTTGTTTCAAAATTATGACATCTTAATTCTACTGTTTCTTTTGCATTTATTCACTGAAATAACTGTGAAAAGTGAAGTTTCCCCTCATCAGCTGTTGGTTAATAGGAAAAAGTCCTTAAATGACAAAGATAGGATACATCTTTTGAGTTTTTCCCCTCATTAACTATTTTTCAAAATAATATGGCTGCTTCCCTCACCAAAGTGATCAATAATGTAGAAGTGTCACAATTCAGTTCTTGCCAGCAAAAATAGTGTCATTGACTTGCTTGTATCAATTATCAATTGTGATATACTAATGTACTGTTGGTTCTTATTTCTATTTTGTATTTAATCAAAATAAAATGTGACCTTTATACTATTGCAAAACTGTTAATATAGTGATCTGTATTTCTTAATTTGATAGATATGGAGCCCTCTGTTCCCAAGAGACTGTCATGTAACATACACGAGTGAAAGGGGTTGGCAAAGACTGTGGCCAGTGGAAGAACTCAACTTCTAGATGTGTGGCAGCAGTTAGACAGCTTTGGTTACTATCACACTTCATGAAAGTAGTGTGGCAGATGGGGGAATATGGTCATACATTCAAAAGAACTGGTAATCTGAGTTTTTATATGCTATCTCCTGACTTTAAATATTGTTCAATAATATGAAATTTTAAAATTCCACTGCACAAGTCAAACAAAACACATCTGCAAACATATCCATTTTATGATCTGCTAACACATTATTTCTGCACTAGGTAATTTAATGCATTGCTATTAATTCTATTGCCTTCTGTCATTTCCTTTTGGAAAATGGTGAGACACATGTTCTCCCCGTGGGTTTCTAGTCTCCCTTTCAGTTCCAGATTGTGACCAATACTTTAGGAAGAGGTGATAAGGCCAAATGCTTCACTTTACTAATAGGCTACTGGACTTACAGAGGTTAAGTGTGTTGCATAGAATCAACTGGCAGTTTGGACAGTTGATACCTTAGTCAGGTCTGATGTCAATGCAGTGGACCTTCCGTGCCTTTTATCAGCACAGTACCAGCCTAGCACCATCATGCTTCTGCACAGCTCTACACTCTTTAAGTCCCAGATTTTGACTCCCTGTGATGTGTCCTATTGCTTGGAAGTAGAGTGGAAGAAGGGAACTAATACTGACCTAGATTCCTATAGTGTTCCAGACCTTGTCCTATATGCTTACATAATTAACCATTACACAGAATTCCTAAGATATGGATAGCTTTCTCTTTTTGAGCAAATGAAAAAAAAAAAAACAAAAAACAAAAAACGGAGGCTCAGACACTTCTCACTTTTCACTGGGCAGCACAGGTACTATGTAAAAGAACTGACCAGGTCTGTGTGACCCTCAAAGCCTGTGCTTTCTGTGACGTCATACCACCTTTCATCTCCAAGCTCCCAATGACACCCAATGTCATTTTCTTAATTTCTGCAGCACCACAACCTCAGCCAGATGGCTCAAGCAGCATTGCTGATTTCCTAGAGGACAGCCAAGGACCACAAACAGCATGTTGTCTTGAAGGTTTTTCTCCTAGCCTTGCTTCTGCTCTGCCCCCTCCTTTTCAAATTACTTTTCTGGAACTTATTTATTAGCCAAGACAAGTGTACTATGTCAGTTAGGGTCCTGGCAGGAAACAGGTCAAATGCTCAAATGAGATTACTGAGTTAAATTTTACAAGGCAATCATTGCATAGGTATGGCTGTGTTAAGAGAAATCAGTAAAAGATGGTGAGGCATCCTATGGCCAGCAATGGCAGGGAGTAGCTACTGCTTCCCAACAACTGCTGTGGCCTTGGAAGAAGAATATAGCCACTCCTTCTTCGGAGAATGGCAGGGAACGAGCTGGGGAATAAATGATGTCTCCTCGATCTATCAAAAACAAACAAAAATACAGAGAAATGTAGTGAGTGGAACTTGGAGACACAGAAAGAACAGCCCAGTTATTCCTCGAATTTTCCGTACACTGCTACCACCTCTGCGGATGTGGACTCTGCTCTGAAGGGCACCTCTGTTGGGGAAGATCAGATCCCTCACTCTCCTTCCCAGCACCACTGCTGTCTCCCTGGCTGAATCCCAGCCAGCTAGCATCCAAACACACCTGCAGCTCGGCGCTGGCAGACGTCAGAGTTTCCACCATCTGGGTCGGGCAACTGGCATTTTCAAGTTCATGCTATAAGTTCCTGAATAGAAAAGCCGTCTTCTTTCACAGGCACAGCTGCACTGTGAACATCTGTACATTCCTGCTCTTCCCAGAGACCTAGACTGTGGTTTTAATTCTTTTACATGTTTTTGGCCCTGCTCTTTTTCTTGAACACTTAGGTATATATATGTATATATATATTTTTTTCTGCAGCCCCTATGTTTCCAGGCTCAGAGTGCCAGCCAATTATGTTATTTTACTTTTATGAATATGTATATAAAACCCAATATATTTTCTGAGAGAAATTGCAAATTTGATCTGCAGGCAATGTGATGCTATTTCTGTGAATGGGTAGAAGTATTGCTGAATTACACCAAGAACCAGCCATCTAGTTTTGTACTGTCAGAGACTCTTTTGCTTCTTAGGGACCAGAACTTTGTTTTCAGTGTGTTATTGTTCTTTTTCTTTTTCTTTCTTTCTTTCTTTCTTTCTTTCTTTTTTTTTTTTTTTTTTTTTTTTTTTTTTTTTTTTTTTTTTTTTTTTTTTTTTTTTTTTTTTTTTTTTTTTTTTTTTTTGTCTTTTTGAGACAGGGTCCTGCAGTTCAGGCTGGCCTTCAACTCACTTTGTAGCCCAGGCTGGCCTCAAACTCACAACGATCTTCCTCCTTCTGTCTCCCAGATGCTGGGATTACAGGTATGTGCCACCACAGCCGACTCAGTGTGTTATTGCTGCTTGGACAAATAACTTTTCATTTTTCCAAACAAGCAACAAATAATTTTGATGTTTTTTTGGTGCCAGGGATCTAAACAAGGCCATGCTAAGCATGTGCTCTACCATGTGAGCTTTAACCATGGCCTCAGAAGTTGAATTTTTGCCCTTCTGAATACTTAGTGAAGATGAAGCGTAACTCCCCCTCCCCCACACAATTCATATCTGAAGTACTTTGCTTTAGAAATCCTAAAATCTTTCCTGACCACATCAGAATTAACATTTCCCTCCTCATGTTAGTTCTTCTCTCACGTTATTAGCAAAAATGTTCCAAGTTACCTTTTGGGTTTCTCATAGTGCTTTTCCACCCTGCTGATTTGGTGGACATTGTACAACATCACACGAAAGAGTACACGGCGGGTCTTCTGCTTTGGCAGCACAGGTGGGAACTAATAAAAACAACACGAAGGATCCGTTTCTTAGCCATGGTAGTAGTATAGAAATTAAATGCTTATGCCACTTGAAATTTCTGGCACATTAAACTAATGTTAGACTGGTTCGTTAAGGACTTTATATTCTAGTATAAATGTTGATTGAATCCTATTGGTTAATGGCATTATTGAGTTCTTTTGTACACTTGCTAATTTTTGTCTAATGTCTTGGGTGAATGATACTGGAATTTGTAGTTATAATTGTGGATTTATCAATTTTTATTTATTTTTTGTGACATTTTGTAGCTCTGTTTTTTGGTACCTACACGTTTGGGATTGCTAGGTTCTCTTGTGAGATTTACATTTTGTTATTATAGAATGGTTCTCTATGTTTTGGGTAATTTTCTCTGCAGTCTACTTTGTTATTATTATTAGTATGCCCATCTCTATATGCATTTGGTTAATGTTTTGAGGATATGCTTTTCAAACATTGTAATCACTTTATCAGTTCAAATGATACATAGGTACTTGACCTCATTTTATGCCCCTCTAACCTCTTTCATTGTATAACTTCCAAAGTCAAGTTGTCTCTGATAAAAACTTCCCTATCTTTCTTGCCAATTAATCGACAAGTAGCCATTGAGACTATAAAATACATACTGTTTTAATGGTGAAATTCTTCTCCTAGTTAAAGGATGTGAAGTCAGGTTTTCTTTAGGCATGAATCTTCTAACACTTCTATGACTACCCTAATTCCTCCATTCTTTCAGAGATTTTCTCTAGGGACTTATCAGAGACCCTAAAGGACACAGTGAGTTTCTTTTTGATATTTCTTTGTTGTGGATGGCCAAGCCAATTAACAAATTTTATAAGACCTTCAAGAGGCTGTGCCAAAGGAATTAATAAAACAACATGAACAATTTATTTGTTGTTTGGTCATAATTAACATGAAAACACATGAAACAATATCCCAGTTTATTAATCTCTTCATTGACAACAGAACTTTGGCCACAAGACATCATGCATGGTATACTTTCTTACTATTAAGGATCTATCACAAAAATTAATAGTCACCCAAATCATTAAAACCTTTCTACTTTAGGTGGTTGAAAGTGTTAATTGATGTAACTTTTCATCATTGAAAAATTTTTATGTTTTATACACTTGATTCCCATTTGCTTTGAAAAAAAAGAATAAAATAGAGAAAAAGATAAAAGAAAATATTTATTATTTAATTACTGAGAAATAAACACTTTTCACATTTACACAAATGTATTATTCTTAAATGATTTCACTAAATGGACAAAAACTGAAAGCTCTCACTCTAAATGAGGAACAAGACAAAGATGTCCACTGTCACCACTCCTAAAACGTTAGCCAGAGCAATTAGAATAGAGGGAGAAATAAAAGGAATAAGGACAGGAAAGGAAAAAGTTAAATTATCATTATTCACAGATGATATGATACTCTACATAGAAGATCCTAAAAACTCTTCCAAAACACTTCTAGATTTAATAACCAAATTCAGTAGTATAACTGGATACAAAATGAACTCAAAACTCAGTATCATTCCTATACACAAACAACAAACTCACTGAGAAATTAGAGAAACCGCACTCTTCTTAATAGTGTCCAAAAAAAAAATGAAATACTTAGGAATCAGTCTAACAAAGAAAATAAAGGATCTATATATTGAATGTTACAGTATGCTTAAAATGGAGATCAAAGAGGATATCAGAAAATGGAAACATATCCCTTGCTTATGCATAGGAAGAACCAACACAGTGCAAATGGCTGTGCTCTCAAAACTGTTATACAGATTTAATATAATCCCAATCAAAATAGCATTAACATACCTCACAGATGTAGAGAAAACATTCCTAAAATTAATCTGGAACCAGAAGAGACCTAGAATGGCAAAGACAATCCTGGGCAACAAAGGTAAAGCAGGAGGCATCACAATCTCTGATTTGAAATTATACTACAAACTACTATGATAAAATTGGCATGGTGCTGGCAAAAAAAAAAAGACCTGAGAACCAGTGAAACAGATTAGAAAATATAGACACAACTGCAAACACAATCAGCCACCTTATCTTTGACAAAGGGGCCAAATACGTTCTCTGAAAGAAAGATGGCCTCTTTAATAAATGGTGCTGGAAAAACTGGCTCTCTACATGCTAAAGATTAAAACTAGACCCATGCATATCACTATGCACGAAACTAAAGTCAAAATGGATCAAAGATCTAAATATTAAAACAGAAACACTGGATCTACTGGAAAAGAAAGGTAGAAATCTTGAAGGTGTAGGTGGAGAGTTCATGAACAAAAACCAGACTGCATGGTAAATACTTTGAAGAATCAACAGCTGGAATCTCATCTTATTAAAAAGTTTTGCATATCAAATGAAATCACTGAAAAAGAGAAAAGACAACCTACAGAGTTGGAGAAAATTTTATCCAATTGTCTCTCAGACAAGGTACTTCTATCTAGAACATATAAAGAACTGAAAAACAATCAGACCCCCCAAATTCAAAGACCTAATCCAAAAATAGGCATCTGAGATGAATACACACTTCTCAGATGATGAAATACAAATGGCAAATAATGTTCAGCATCACTGGTCATTCAAGAAATGCAAACTGAAACAACAGTGAGATTCCATCTCACCCCAGAAAGAAAGGCTACCATCAAGAAATCAACCGACAACAAATGCTGGTGGGGCTATGGAGGAAAAGGACCCCTTTTCCACTGTTGGTGGGAGTGAAGACTGGTACAACCAACTGTGGAATCAGTGTGGAGATTCCTAAAAACAATAGGATTAGAGGTCCTATTCCACCCAACTTTTCCCCTTCTGGAATTAAAAACATCCTACCACAGTGATACATGTGCATCCATGTTTATAGCAGCACAATTTGTAATAACTAAGTCTTGGAAACACCCCAAATGCCCATCAACTGAGGAATAGATTAAAAAAGATGTAGTATTTTTATAAATGGAGTACTACTCAGCCATAAAGAAAGATAATCTTGAGACTTATATAGGTAAATGGATGCAACTTGAGACCATACTTATAAGTGAAACAAATCAGACTCACATATGTAAACATACTGTCTCCATTGTATGAGAAATTGAAAGACTAAATAAGGTCTAAAATGTGCAATAGATTTTGTGAAATGGGAAGAAATTATTCAAGAGGAAAAAGGAATTAAGATGTGTGAAAGGAGAAAGGACATTAGAGAAAAGGGAAATAATGCAAGTCAGTTATACTATTAATGTCTCTTAGATCATTAAAAATGATGGTTTGTGCTGATATTGATTGAAGAAATTTTTATGCCCATATCTTGTTCCCTAAGCAACTACTTTAAAGATAACAACATTCAATGTATTAATTATTGGTATTCTCCTATTATTTTGTCATGAAATTTTGTTTTACCTTTTTTCCATAAAATTAAAAAAAATTTCAAAATTACAGAAAGGTTATAAGAATAATACAAAGAACTGTCATATATCCTTCACTCAGATTTTATATGTGGGTATTCTATATTCTATATGTATGATATTTTATATTCTATATGCATATTCTACATGTATGACATTCTTTATTGTATATGAATATTCTGTATGCATATCTGCTGTTTATAAATGTATACAAATATATGCATGTATGTGAATATATATACATATTAATATTTTTATTAATTATTTGAATGAAATTTAATCATAACCCTATAATCTGAAGTACTTCAGATTATGTTTCCAAAGAATAAGGCCCTCTCCTTAAATAACCACTATTTAGTGATAAATTTGGGAAACCAAGTATTGATACAATACTCTTGATAACATACAATTCTTATTCAAATTGTTTCAATTGTTTTAAGAACTTTCTTTATTATCAATTTTCCCCAAACCTGGGTCAATCGCCAATTATGTGCAAAATTTGTCATACTTCTCTGGTCTTTCCTAACCCAAAACATTTTCTCAACCTTTCTTTATCTTTCATAACATTGACATTTATGTGGTCAATAAGCCCGTTGTTTCTAGAATGCCTTCCCATTTTTCTGATATTTCTTAAGCTTGAAAAAGGCTTTGAGAGGGTTGAAGAAGCTCCTGATCAGCCCTGTCATCTCATTCTCTCAAGAACCTAATTCGTTCTGACTTTTGTCCCTATCATTCTTCCAAGATTACTTTTATTTCAGTCATCAGTGATCACGTGTCACAAAATTCAGTGAATTGTTCCCAGTCCTCCTCTTATCCAATCCCTCCCAGAGTTTGACTACTTACATCGCTTACCTCCATGAGAGTCGCATACTTTGTCACTGGGCTTCCCTCCCTCACGGCTGTCTCCTTTGTCCTTCTGCGGAGGTCTCTGCTTCTTCATAAGCTTTGCGTAACTTTCCTCATCTTCCCACCCATACCCCATGATGTTGTGCCACCAAATCCTAACCCCAGACCCCTTTGCTGTCCACATTCATTTAAAAATTGACTTAAATGCTATTATATGTGGTCCCAAATCTAAATACAGCTTGCACTTCATCCTAAACTCTAGATCATGTATCTGACTGTCTGCTTCCCATTTGGAGTTCCAGTAATTCTCTCACGTATTCCATGTCCACTCTAAAACTCTAATCATATATAGAAAACCTGCCAGTTGCCTCTCTCTATTCAGAATAAAGATACAACTCTCCAATAATGCATTAAATGACTTCACACTAATATGGTGTAATATGCATAATGGTTTCACACCGATTCTCATCTGCTACCCCAGCTCCTTTTACATACTCTGCCCATCCACACTAAGAACATTTGTACTCTGGTACTTTTGTCCTTCCTGTTCTCCCTGCCTAGAATCTTCTTCCTGTCAATGACTGTGGCTTATTCTCTTACTTCATTTAGGATTCTGAAGGGAATAATCCCTCATAAGAGTTGTTTCCCAACCACCTTCTTTAGTATAGAAATGTTCCCCCACATCGGTCTTATCATTATTTATTCTATTTTCTTCCTTTTTAATTTTTTTCTGTCTTTTATTTCAGTTGTTTGAGGCACAATTTGCTATATAGTTCAGGCTGACCTTGAAATTACTGGCCTCAAACTCACTGTGATCCTCCTGCCTCAGCCTCTTGAATGCTAGGATTACAGGTGTCTGTCCCTATGCTCAGCTTTGGTTTGCTTTATTGATTTATTTTTTTGTTGCACTTATCTTGCATACAGTTTTTCATATCTCCTCCACTAGAATGTTAACTTCATGCTCACAGAAACTTCGCCTAGTTTAATCTTATATATACAGATCTTAGAATAATTCCTGGCTCATAGTAAGGCAGTCAATAAATATTTGTGTGGTGAATGAATTCATATCTTCTCTGATCTTTTCCATAATATAAATGTCTATTAAAATGTTTGAATAATGTTCTCTTTGTGGCTTTGGCAGTTGCCTTGTTACTTAGTAATGTGCCCTGCAAATCTTTCTACGTGTCAAAAAAGGACCTAAATCATTTTTAATAGTTTCCAAATATTCCATTGAACAGAGGCATTATAATGGTTTATTCAAACTCCATTGATGGACAGTTCAATGGCTTTCATTTATTTTGTTGTTTTAAAAAATGCTGCAATAAATAACACTATATTGAAGTCTTTTGTGATACAGAATATAGTTTGTCAAATAATTGTTAAGTGTCTGGTTTATGCGATTTGTTGGCCAGGACAATGGGTTGGTAAAGCCTAGAAAAATGAGATGTGGTTTTTTAATTCAGGGAGCTAATGACCTACTCAAGGAAACAGATGGTAATAAGTAAAGAATTAGGAGTAGTGCAAGGATTAGTAGAGGGGTATGAGGTACTCAAAGAATTCAGGGAGAGGAACTATCAGGAAATAGATGAAAATGCAGTAAAACTTTCTGGAAAGCCTACATATTTGAACTTGGCTCCAACAAAAATTTCACCTGTCAAAAGGTCTTCAGTGCCGAGAGAGTACTACACCCAGAGAATTGTAGATAATATCCTTGGCTAAATTTTACCTCTAGTTTGACAGGAATAGAAAATGGGTGAGTGATGAGGCCAGAAAAGGAGATTGGTGCAAAAGCACATGGCAGATCAAAATCTCTGTCAAAAAGGACCCATAGGGTGAGAATAATACAGGAATGGATTGGCTCAATTTACCTATGGGACTGTTTTGCTTTTTTGAAAGAAAATTTAGCTGAGTTACCCTGACCTGTGGGAAGGCAGACTTATCCTCAAATGTCCTGCTATTTGAAGAGAAGCTAAACACCTGTATTTTAAAATTATGGAAACTTCCTGAATTTTAACTGTTGGTTATTGACCCATATTTTTAAAAATATTTATTTTGAACCATGAGACAAGAGGAACAAAACCCCCAGTTGAGCCATTCCTAGGAGATGTGTGTGCGCTGGCCACTTGCGGACTCTCTTTGATGGGAATATATCTTCAATAACATGACTTTCATTCTGGGGAAAACTGGAACTGTAGCAAAAATTTAATCTCAATTTAATATGCACACACATGAATGAATACAAGTGAAAGAAAATTTTAGAAAACAACACACACTTCTAACAATTTACTTGACTGAAAGGAAAGGACTCTGACCTAATCCAAATCAGTCTATTCTGAAAAGAAATGTGGTCTGGATTTACTAAATTAACTTCAGGGCTTACAGAGGTTATGAAACTGATTAAAAACACTGCCCTGACTACAATGGTTCTTTTGCCCTCTGCACCAATGTTATTCTGTAATATCTTTTAGGAATTGTCTTCTCCAGTATTCAGGATTTGGAGATCTAACTAGAATGTAAATAGTTTCAGGGTAGCATCTGCTCCTTTCTGTTGGACTTATGGTCTCTGGAATTGTAGCATGTACTCAAGGATTGGGTGTTGGGACTTGGTCCTTGGAGAATCTCCACCTATTGGGCTTCATGCTTGAGTCCCAGTAGTCTTGGTCTGTCCCTCTGTGGCCCAATTTAGTAGGAGGAGATGGTCTGTTGACTTCAACAAAAGAGCTGTTTGTGACTAGCTCACTCTGCCCCTCTCCAGAAATGTACCTTGAATCTCAGCCCTTTTCTCTTGACCTTGAGGGATCAAATTGACTCCACCGACCTTCAGCACCTACCTAACTCAACTTCAGTCCAGAACTTGGTTGGAGGATTGACCATGATAGGCAAGTCAGAAAGGCGCTTCTATTTTAAGCTTTATGCAGTCCAAATCCTTTCTGGTTACTAAGAAACACAAATGATTTGAGTTACCTTGGAATTAAATGTAGGCTGGAAAATTCAATATTTTTCAGGTCATGTTGCAAATGAGCTACTATATTCTTAATGAATGTGTCACCATCATAAATATGACAAGAGGGCATTTGCGAAAGGATGATATGCACATTGAAGAGAAATACAAGCTTGAGAAATTAACATGTTCACACCGCATTGCTTCACTTTGCTTTACATTATTTAGGTATCTCTGGTGACTTGACTGAAATTCTCCCTGTCCTCCAAAACCTGCAGTGTGCAGAGATTTTAGAATATACCCCACCCTGATATCAAAGGAAGGACCCCGTTGGAGAGATTGACACTTTCTCTCTCATCTCCGGGTTAATAGGAAGACCTGTATTCACAGGCATCTTTGTCTCCATGGGAGCACCTTAAGATATCTTTGGTTTTGATTTATATTGGTTGCAGGTACATGCTGGATCAAAGCACATAGGGATGGGGGAAAGAAGCCAGATGCAAAGTAGATCCAAGGGAGGAACTGAAATGTAACATGTTTTATTTCTTTGTTTAGCCACACTGTGTAATAATAATCAGTCAATGCTTAATCAGGCATTTACCATACACAGGACTATTACTGCCCAACCTTCCAGTTTACTAGAATCACTGGGGGAAACTTTTACAAACTTTTAGTGTCCTGACCTCACCCTTAAAGACTCTGATTGAATTGGGCATGATGGGGCCTAGGCAATGGAATCTTTAAACAGCTCCCTTGACAATTCTAATGTGCAGCCCATGTTGAGAATGAGCTGTGTTAGCTACTACTCTTAAACTTAAAAATTGTTAGTTTTATCTAATCCACAGGTCTATAAGGTTGCTATTATTACTATGCTCAATATTCAGTTAAGAAAACAGAAACAAAGTTAAACATCATGCCTGTTTTCATATAGGCTAGAAACAATGAATCCAAATTTGAATTCAGTTGGATTCCTGAATGTAAAACAAGTTTAATGCAAAAGTTAAAGAAAATACGAATGTTTTCTGCCAAGTATTTGGGGAAGGGAAGCAGAAAGATGATTATATAGGCAATGAATTTATAGCAACAGAATTCCCATAATAGAGAGCATATCATGTATATTAGACATATAGATTTGTTCTAGGTAGATAGTTAATAGATGATAGATAGATAGATAGGTAGGTAGATAGATAACATATGTACATATCCACACTAAAGGCATTTGGAGGAAATAGAATCAGGATGCTTAATGTATGAGCAGGGTAGCTTCAAGGTCACAACATTTGCATGCTCTCAGAAGGGTTCTGTGCATGTTTTAATGCTGTACTTTTGCTGTCTTGAGAAGTTTAATACATTTGGAATAAGAAGCCCCATCAGTTTTTTTATTGGAACCCAATACACACTGTGAAGGTTGATACTTGAATGAGTCCTGAATATCGGACTCATAGAAATTGAATACTATCCACTTCCCTTGTTTCAAATCATGAACTGACATAGGTAATTGTTTCCTTGTAGGGATTTCCATGGAGCAGGGATCTTATATGCTCCTTCTTTGTGGGTGGACGGTTCCTAGAGCTGGTAAAGCAAACATCAGTGTCTGATATGAGAGGAACCGGGCTACAAGCTGCACACACTCAAATGTGATCCCAAAGAAATTACTGCAAAATTCTAAAAGACAGGTCTTCTGTTTATAGTTGCATTAAATCTTTACAATTCTGAGAAAAAAGCTATTTTATACCCACTTTTCCTTCCTTCCTTCCTTCCTTCCTTCCTTCCTTCCTTCCTTCCTTCCTTCCTTTCCTCCTCCTCCTTTTCCTTCTTCAGTTGTCTGTCTGTCTGTCTCTGTTTCTCTTTCTCTGTCTCTCTCTCTCTCTCCAAATGAATGCAGGGCCTTCACATTGAGTAAATTCTTCACTGTTTTTACTTTTTTTATTTGAAGACTGGATCTCAGTAAGTTGCTAAATTGCCTAGGCTGGGATGAAATTTGCTGTCCACATGCCTCAGCCTCCCACAGCGCTGGTTTTGCAGGACTGTTTCACCACGCCCAGCTTTATACGCCCTTTTCACAGATAAAGGCAATGAAGTACTGGGAGGTTCAGTAACTTGTTCAAGGTCACAGAGAAATGCAGGAAGATCTGAGGTTTACCCAGCTCTGCATGCTGCTCAGTCCTAAAGTGCTGACTCAGAGGACTCGGTGGATGGGTTGCTCAGGGATTCTGCCTGAACTTCTGGCCATTGCACTCTCCAAGTATATCCCTTACTAATCTTCTCTTCTACAACTCCTTTGCAGAAAGAATTGGATACCATCGGAAATGCTAAAACAAAGATGGGAAGTTCGGATACTTGAGTAATGGTCAAGTCCAATCATTGCATTTACTAGTCATGCTATAAACTAGTCATTTTATTGTTAATGTATTTGTTTTTACTCCACTCACCCAATTCACTATCTATTCACAGGCATCTCTAAGAGGCTATGGATTGTATTTGCTTGAATTTCAATAACAAATAGGAATAGGCATGTTATGAACTGAAAAGCACAAAAGTCATTGTAAAGCAGGATTTGGGTGTGCAACTTCCAGCTCACTTTCCTTGTTTCTTTGAAAGGCCTGTTTGAAGTGGGTTGAAGATGAGAGTGAGGGGAGATGGCAGCTATATAAATGATAAATAGGAGGATCTATTAGGATGGTGCTGTACAAATACTGTCTATATTACCTACCTCTCGGTTGTTTGCCATGTTTCTAAGTATAACCTGTGGCAACAGCGATCATCTCTCCTTTTCATCTTTCTGCATTCTACTCTGCTGTTAAGACTAAGATCAATTTTAATAAAACTAAATCATAGAGAATGGAGATTTGAACAATAACCTTTTTAAAGCACAGTATTCCCCCTTATTAGTAGCTTCATTTTCTGCTATTTCAATTATCAGCCATCAACTGCGGTCTGAAAATATTCAATGGACAATTCCAGAAAAAAACAATTCATTAGTTTTAAATTGTGCACCATTCTGACTTGCACGATAAAATCTCACACCTTCCCACTCTGTCCGGCCCTGTATTAACAAGCTCATAATAAGCCCTGTATTACATCATATCATCAGAAGAGCAAGGCTGAGGACAGGACAGTAAGATATTCTGAGAGACAGAGACCACATTCATGTAATGTTTTATAGTGCATTTTTATAATTGTTCTATTTTATCAATACTCTTATCACTTACCATGCTTAATTTATAATTTAAAGTTTATCATAAGTATTTATGTATAGAAAAGCATATTATAGATAGCATTTGATATTGCGTATGGTTTCAGGCATCCCTGGGAGGTTTTGAAACATACCTTCCACAAGTAAGGGGAGAGTACTCTGCTTACTGTCTGCCGGACATAGTGACAGCAATTATTTATATTGCCTAATTGTATTTAACCTTAACAATACCCCATAGGGAAAGGTACATTTTATGGGTGAGGACACTAAAACTAGAGAAGAATTACTAAATTGCCTGCTATCCCTCAGATGAAGAGCAATCCTAGAGCAAGGATTCAAAGGATATTTTGCATGATGACCAGGCTCTTTAAGCATTGTTGTACTCAGCCACTTATTTAATATTTCCTTTATTTGTACAAACAAAGATTACGATAAATATTAGATTATGCATAAGTATTTGTATTGCATTTATGTATCAGTACTTTACTTACTTAGTGATGATATTAATTGAATGGTACTATTGTGCATTGAAATTGTTAGTTTCTGTCAGGGTTTAAATAGCAAGTATATTCCCCAAAACTTATGTATTGAAGGTTTGATCCCCAATGCAGAAATAGTCAAAGGTGGGGCCTTTGGGAAGTGGTTACAACATAAGGACTCTGACTTCATCAATCTACTAATGAGTTCATAGATGAATGAGTTCATAGCTCTGAAGAGGCAGACCGGTTGGAGGAAGTAGACCCCCAGGGCTATGCCTTTGAAAGGTATATTTTGCCCCTCACCACTTCCCCTCCCACTCTTTCTCTTTCTGCCTCCTGTGCACAGTAAGATGAGTGGCCCGGCCCCATGTTATGCTCTTCACCATGATGTTCTGCATCACCATGGGCCCAGAAGCAAGGAAGTCAAGCGCCTTGGACTAAAACTTCTGAATCTGTGAGCCAACATATATCTTTCCACCTGTAAGCTGCTATTTATTCTAAAGTACTGTGTCACAGCAATGGAAAGCTGAAACATCTCCCAAGCTCTCAGAGGAAGTTACACTTTACACTTAATGTCTCCTGCATTATTTTTAATTGCCTTTCTCTTGGTGTAAATACTTAAACATATTGTTTGGTCAAAATACAGATGGAAAATATATAGTACCTTATTTTAGGTTAAGTGAACAAATCTACAAAATAGCTTACACAGGCTATACTTTTTCTTTGGTTTGTTGTTGGTTCTTCTTTGACTAAATTTCTGTAATTTTATTTAGAATGATAAGAAAACTTACCATTTTGCCCCAATAAAAGATCAGTTAATGTTCTTGAGCATTGGTTCTTATCTCAGATATTGTCTAAGTGCTTTACTTGTGTTTAGGCATTAAGCTGACAAATGGGGTGGATATAGTTTGTTTTCTATCCAGAAACGTTTGCTCTTTGCTGCATAATTTACCCTTAGGTATTTACATTTCCCAGTTGTAGCAGCAGATACTTCAGGGAAAGGGATCCTGTCTTCATCTCCATGGTTGATCTGATTCGTCTCCTTTCTCCTTGGCAGGAGGAACCCAGGCCTCCCTCGATCAACTATTCCTGGAAGAAGAATTATCTTGAACAGAGCATAGGACTCAGTGTAAATAAAGGAGACTGGAGAGAATGATGACAGAGGGCCCGTGATAGGAAAAGATGCCTCCTTGGCAAAGGACATTGTCATGGCAAAACCATGGAACCCTTTCCACTGTTAGGTCAAGGATGAAGCCAGCAGGGAAAGAGAGGACACTTAAGAGAATCTCAATGAAAGCAAGTTCACGATTTCATTACTTTGCTCTATGTCTAGAAAAAAAATATGTATATAGTTATCAGTAAATCCTTATTATTTAGGTCAGATTGAGAAGGATTTTCTGTTCCTTGCCTCCAAACTGTCGAACTCTAACATAGATATTTATCATTATGTTCTGTACTAGGTTTTCATATAAGAAGATATGTCAGCAGTTAAAATATAATAGGTAATAAAATAAAATACACATGTATGAAATTTTCTACTACCATGTATTTTAAAAAGTGCCTTTTATGTATCTTAATGTTATTCAGTTTCTATGTGACCCTAAGTGACCTTACGTAGTTATGATTACACTGGAGTTATCACTTACCTAGAAATTGTGTTTTAAATATATAGGGGGGAACTTACACAGAGCCAAGAGTATCCTTGAAAATCCAAGATTAGCATAGGCATGGGCGTTCAATATAGGAAGGGCCTGGTATCACTTTATTGACATCTTGACTTCCCAACTTCTCTGGAGATTTCACTATATCCCTATAACCCAGGTAGGGGATTGTCGTTGTTGCGGGGATAAACCTATTTAGGTGACTTCCCTGCTGCAGAATCATTTATCTTCCATTTCGATTTATACTGGAGACATAGCTATTGTCCAAAACACAGTGATTTATTAGGGTTTCTATTTAGGACTGTATTTAAAGACACTATGCCCTACACTGTGAGACTGTTGAAATAAGAAATTCCCATATAATTAAATTTTGAGCAGAACAATTGGTGTGGGGGATGAGAGAGCCTTGACTAAGGTACATAAAATTCTTACTGTTAAAGCCACAGAGCCCTTTGCTTGTGCCATGTCAGGCTGTCCTCACCTATTATTAGGTAGTCACCAGACACTAAAGCAATGCTACTTCGTTTATCTGACTGTGCCATAATATGAAGCTGCTTTAAATGCATTTGGATAATTGCCACTATAATTTTATTATATAATTACTAGGTTTAATGTCATGGTCATTTAATGAAGTTTTTATATTCACCTCAGGTACACTATGAGAAGAAACAAATGATTACTTGCAAACAGAAACCTTTTACAAATTGGTTTGCAAAGATTAAGCAAAAGAACAGGGTGAAGTCTCCTGGAAATACAGCCATGCCTTCAGGTAGAAAGAGAACAGAATTTATGTGCCCTGAATGTACTGTGGGATCTGGAACACGCAGTTCACATTGCTGGGCCTCTATTTCTGCCAGCTATGAAACATTAGCTATTGTAATAAAAATCTCAATGGTTTAATACAGGTTTCTTCCCCAGCGATTTCTGTCCACAGAGTATGTGTGGGAAGGTGTCTTCTGTCTTCCATTTCCTGTCTCCATCTTCAGTTCATAGTCTCAATTGCACACCAGTTGCAAGTTTTTTTCATGGCTAACACCATTGTCCTTATAGGGAAACCATCTTTAGCACTGGGTTGTTCTGTGCAGTGCTGCTCTATTACCCTTTTCATGCCCTACTGACTGACTCCAATGTTAATTTGGGTAATAATGGAAGAGTCTGTTATCTCTTTGATACTAAATTATTGTATTTCAAGGAAATGCTTAGGCTGTTTCTTGCCTCTAATTATGTATTATTTCGAGCACCTTAATTACTGAATTATTTTTAGTAACAAATATGTAACCTTTTAGTCCTTCTATTCTGGCTATGTTCTTTACAAACTTTCATCCACAAATGAATAATCGTCCAGTTGCTTCACAAAGAAAAATTGTTTTTTCATAGTATTTTCCCCAAATAATTACTTTAAGGAATTTTAATGATTCATAATATCCAAATTCTTGTCTCTTTTCTTTCTCCTCTAAAAAGGAAACAAATGCCAAGCAGATTTCGTATAACCAAAAACAAGAAATTGGGGAGAACACTTATCCTTTGTGTCTTGTTTGTGTATTTTATTTTCCTGCTATGAAACTGTCCATATTTCTTTCATATTTTACTGCGTATCTTCAAAGTATGCATCATGGTGCTTTTATAACATGATGTTTTTTATAGTAAAATTATTCCTATAATCAACCTAATCAACATATCCATCATCTCACATAGTAGCTTTTTATAAGAGTGCTTAAAATCTACTCTTCGTGATTTTCTAACATATAAAACATTAAAATATACAAGTTTTCTGTGTATAATACAATATTATAAACTACAATTCTCAAGTTGTACATTTGATCTCTAGACTTATTAGTCCTATAAGTACAATTTTGCACCTTTTGATAAATACTCCATCATTTCACCTTGTATCCTGCCTGGTAACCACTGTTCTTGTCTCTTTTTCTATGTGTATTAAGGATTTTTCTTAGATTCCACATATAATGCAGATTTCTAGTCTGTCTTATTTAGCAACAAACCTCCAGTTTTACATATGTTGCCACACATGGGAGGAAATTTTAAGGTTAAATAATATTCCAGTGTGTGGATGTGTGTGGATGCATGTGTGTGTGGGTGTTTACGCATGTCACAATGTCTTCATGTAGTCATCCATTGACACTTAGAGGTTTGCCTATCATGACTATTGTAAGTACCATTACAATGAACATCAAAGTAGAAATCATGTGCTGATTAAACTTTTTATTGTATATATACCTAGAAGAAAGACTGCTGGGTTATATGGTACTTCTAGTTTTGGTTTTATAAGGAAACTCCTCTGCTGTGTTCCTTAATGATTACATCAATTTCACATTCCCTAAAGAGTGTACATGGATTCCCTTTTCTCCATACCCTTACTAACCAGTGTTATCTTCTCTTTCTGATAGTAGCCATCACAGCAGATATGAGCTAACACCTCATTGTGGTTTTGATTTTTATTTCTTCTATGGCTAATGATATTGAGCATTTTTTTCATATACCTGCTGGTCATTTGTATATCTTATTTAAAGAAAAGTCTATTCAACTCCTTTGCTCATGTTTTTTTTTTAATTTTAAAAAAGTGAAACAGAAAAAAAGGTAGAACTAATACAGAATTTTTTCTAAAAAGTAAGAAATCAATACTGTCAATATATTACATATTGTTATCTTAGAAGTAGTTGCCCAAGTTATGAGATCTAGGCATAAAAAAATCATCAGACAATCAAACAATGACAATGCAAACTATTCAAGTATGCAAGATAGATAACTTTGATCATGTCTTAATGGGTTACTTACGTGTGTGTGTGTTCCTTATATATTTTGGACATTAACTTCTTAGTTGGTATATGGTTTATAAATGCTTTATCTTTTGTTATATTGCTAATCACTATCTACAATATTTACTTTATAAGGTTTGTGGTGGCTGGCTTTGCTTTGTCTTTAGTTTTTAAGTTTTTTCAAGCTGGCTATTTTAAGTATATTCTTACACTTCTTTCCTAGGTTGTTTTTGACCATTGTCTAATGCCCTTTAGTTTTTCAAACCAAGATGGACTGAGTGATTAATACTTCCATCTTTGAGAGGCTTACTCATGGTTTCATTCCCCAGAGAACATCTGTATATGTGATCTGACCAGGTTAATGTTTGAAATACATAGGCAGTATAAGATAAGAAGTAATGGGTAACATGCTTTGAGGTAGGGCATACAAAACACAATTTTGGCATGATTAGATAACAGTTTGGGGAGATAAATGAGAGGTATATAGATAGAGGTAGCTTCATATGAACTGTTAGAGTGCTTGGATTCTAAAGATGGTTTCCTCAAAGCATTTTCCAGAGAATATAATTCCCTTAAATTGCTCCATAAAATGAGAAATCCTGCATTTAAAATAGGTTACATATGACTATTACCTTCACTATCCATAGCCAATTTTGATTTAATCTTTCCTCTTCCTCTAGGCTGTGGCAAAATGTATTGTGTGAATTATAATCTGTTGCTTATGGTAGGTATATACAACATCATCATCATTATAGAAGTTACTTTTACTGTGAAAAAATTACTCTAAAATGGACTTAAAACAGCAATAAACATTTATTGTCTGCTATTTTTCTGTTACCATAACAAATACCTTCTAATCAATTTATAAAGAGAAGCAGGTTTATTTTGGCTCACAAATTCAAGAATTGCAGTCCATGATCAGTTGGCCTGATTGCTTGGGATCTGTGGTGAGACAGCAGTTGTGGTAGGAATATGTGGCAGAGGAGACCCATCCATCTCAAATCTGAATCCTGATCAGACTTTAGTTTCCATTATTTTAATGAACATTTAGTTCCACAAATATTTATTGCAACTTTGCATGCTAAGTGCTGAGTCTTATTGTCATATATGCAACACTTTGCTTGATGCCTATCACTTAATAATGTTCAATAAACACCAGGAGAACAAATAAACGATGAAGTGAGCACAGGAGTGAATGTTCGCAAGAAAAGGGGCTGTAGATATATGAATGGATGGATGTGGAAAAAGGTAGTAAGGAAGAAGAATAAATACGTTTCAAACTGATACATAAATTGAAGAAGGAAGATGTCTGCTTTAGAATAAACAGGGCAGTAGAATTTCATGGTTCTCATCTGGCTGTAAAAGGCCATAATTCTAATGTTTTCTGAGTTATAAAATTCTCTAAATAGTTAAACTTGGTTCTATACTGTATTAATAGTAGTGGATTTGATAAGCATTTGAACTTAGGAGGAAAAGTCCATTTGGAAAAGAAGATACAAGAGTAGCTTTTATTGGAAGACTGGAGATTGAAGTAGAATTATCTAGCAGAGAGCTAGATGCATGGAAGAAGATAAGCTAGATAAGGCTTCAGTGTTGTGATTCTCAAATCCTTTCCTTCTGGGGGTTGTATTTTTGTGGCGGGAGTGATCTACTGTCTGGGCACTTTCAGTATGCCCCAAGAAGCAGCTATTATGTTGAAAAAAAGGAATAAGGAGTGCTGTTATTGGTTGAGTTGATTACATGGAGGTCAGTGATGAGAAATTATAAAATAATAATAATTATTATAATAACTCACATTTACTAAGCATTTTCATTGTGTCTGGTACACTAATGATTTCATATATTACTTGATTTAATTCTCCTGGAACTTCTGTGATACAGAGCAATGTTTGGCAATTTTTCTCTATAGGGACCATATAGCAAATACTTCATATTTAGTGGGTTATAAAGTCTCTATTAAAACTATTTAATTCTGCTATTGTAAGGGAAAACAATAATAAATAATATGTAAGTGATGAGTATGACTTGGTGACAAAAAAACTTTATTACAGAAACAGTATAGTTGGCACTGAGCTAGATCTGCCAACCCCAGAAGTACATCATCATTCTATTCAGTGACTGCTAATCTGTGGAATGAAGAGCCCCAACTCAAGCCTGTCTGTGCCAAAGACCACCCTCTTAATCGCTCCATTACATTTCTTGAAACTAGGCTTCAGAAAGATAGTCTTAGCAGCAGAAAGTGGGCTGGATTACCAAAGGAAAATAGATGGCTGTAGACAGGCAGACCAGATGGTAAAAAACCAAATAGGACTCACTGATATCTTCAAGTAGCCAGGCAATAGTAGCCATAGATAGGAGAGAATGGTAAGGGTCTATGGTGATGACAGAATCCTCATTGTTTTACTACTAACTGGAAACCTGATGGTGGGTTAGAACTGGAAACGAGTACACAAGTGTTGCTAAAGCATTTTAGGAAACCAGCTCCTGATATCTCACTTGTCAACGATGGCTGCTAAGAAAGAAAATATCACTACAGCAAGATAGGTCATGTCTGCCTTTGTGAATCAAAGCTGCTTCTCCCCAAGGATGAAGAAAATACATGTAGTGTGAGCATGAGATCTCTTGAACCTTCTTCCTATCCTGCCACAGTCTCACCTTTGTATCAAGAACAGGGCCATCTTCCCTACTTAAACCTGCTCTGATCTCAGACGTAATCAGGTACATACTTGGATAACTACTTGGCACAGTTCTCTGCAGGAGCTTTCTGTAATACATAATACTTCATGCTGTTCACATAAACACACTTGCAGCTACAGATTGTTTGTGGGGCTAAAAACAGTTTGTACACTTTTTCAAATCAGTGCTTACACTTTTATGGGTCATGTTATCTGTCTCTAAGAGATGGCAACAAGAGATATAAATGTCTCTCTCTCTGTGAATGGCTAAGTGCCTAATCTGTTCCTGATCCCCTTACTGGAAACAAATCCTTTCTTTTCCCAGTATATCCTTCTTTGTATTTACATTGCAGCATTAGCCAGAGCTCTTCTTATATCAGAGATACTTATGCATACAATCATCTTAACTAGATTTCAAGCAAGAAGAGAACTAAAGGCAGTGTCTCATTTGTTTTCCATAAACTGGCTTAACACAAAGTGAGTCTGCTCTTTGAATCTAAGATCAGATCAGAAAAGACCCAAAATCTCATGAACATAACATAACTGAAGGGATATGAGGGCTGATAGATTTTGAGAACCATACACTAGAGTTAAACATGATGCTTAAATTTTTACAAAATATATTTACATCCCACTGAAAAACAAAGATAGGTGTACTTTCTTCTGTTGATAAAAGAAATTCTAAGTAGTAGGCACTTTTCAATATTTTACTATACATTTCTAAGAAGATACTTGAGGAATATAGATAGCAAAGATGCTACAAAGACAGAGCTGGTATGATTGTTTTCACTACAGAACCTGAAGATGTCAAATACTCATTTATCCTGGCAAGAGCTATCTTGCATTCTGCGCAAGTGCTAATGACAGTCTCAGCATAGTCAGATACATCCATCCCAGTTTTTGTTTTGTTTTGTTTTGTTTTGTTTTGTTTTGTTTTGTTTTGTGATGTCTTCATTAGGTCTTCCACAAAAAGACCTTGAAACAAGGTCTTTGGCTTATTTATTTGGAAATAAAACCAGGAAGCTCAAAGGGATAAATAGACATAGTGAGGGAAGAGATGGAGCAGAGCCCATTAAAGAGATTACTAACGAGTGGGTTACTACTATAGACAGATTGGTTTCAATCTTTCTGACAACAGTCTAAGAAATCCTCTAGAAAGCACATATGAAGTGCCTCAGTAAGAAATTGAGCTGTTTGACTCACCAGTGTTCATGTATGATTGGCTGAGGTTTTCCCCCACTCCATGATCTAGTTGAACTTCTAGAGAATCAAAGAAAGTCTCTCACAGCAAAGTAGAAAGACAGGAGAGGTAGATGGTGGTAGCCAGTTTGCTAGGAATTGTCTACTTTAGTGGCAGTTCAACTCAGAGCTGACTGAGGTGCTTCTTGAGGGGCAGGAGGGAATAGCACCATGCTTAGAGCCAGATAAAAAAGGAATAAAATGTACTGTGGTGCTGAAGCCTTGGCGGAAGCATTTGGGGTCTTGAGTCAGCACTGGTTGCATGCGTAGAGAGCTAAAAGAGTCAGTAAAACGCTCTGAGGTGATTGCATTTAATCTTACAACTCCTCTGTTTTGTATGCGAAAGGAAGATGTTATGATTTGGATCAAAAATGTTCCTCAAGAGGCTCATGTATTCTGAGGTGGGGCTTTTAAAAGATGTTTGAGTCACTGGAGCAAAATACTCATTCATGAGTTCGTGACTGAATGTGCTGTTAGGAGGTGGTGTATTACCGGAGGATGCAGTTCACATAGGCCATGCTTTGAAGGGCCTATCTTTTCTCTGGCTGTTTTGCTCTCTGTGCATCCTGGCTGCCACGAGGTGAGCAGATTTCCTCCACTCTGCCCTTCTGCTGTATTTCTACCTTGCATCTGGCCAACCAGTGACTGAGACTTCTGAAATCATATGCCAAAATGCACATTTCTTAAGCGCCTGCCCTGGCAGGCGCGAGGTTGTGAGTTCAATCCCCGGTGCCACAAAACAAAAAACAAACAAACAAACAAACAAACAAAAAACCAAAATGCACATTTCCTTCTTTAATTAGTATATTCCAGGTATTTTGCCCCGGCAACAGGAAAGTTAACCAGTACAAAGGAGAAATTAGACAAATGTCTAAGATAATCCAACTAATATTGCAGGAAGGAAAAAAGAGTCTAGCTAACAACTAAAACCCGGAAAATCAGTAATAGTAGTTGTTTATATTTTTGAGGTGGCAAAGCAGATTATAATAATAGCAATAATTTCATTTTGTTAGTGTTTTATCTTCATAGAGTTTGTGTCGACATGCTTTTCCAAAGAATTTGTCTATCTTGCTTCATGCAATTGGGAAATATATTTTTATTTTCTTTGTGCAGATGGGGAAATTGAGAGTCCAGCATGCAAAAACATGCCCAGGAAGATATAGAATAAATGCAGTCCAAATACAAGTCTCTTCCCAATGTGTTTACCTCCTTACCTCCCAGTGGGCAACAGAAGAAAACTGTGCTACGCAAACAGCATTTCTGTTTCCCTTGGAGGTGTGCGCTTCTCTGTATTCAATTCCCATGAAACATTTCATGAGGTGAAAATAACTTGTTTACAGAAGTTTTGGAAAACCCCACTGCTGCAAAGGTAAACACGCAACCCGAGTGCACATTCAAGTCTCTTTCATTTAGTAGACATTTGTAACCACCTGCCCTTTTCTGGGAAGAAGAAAGATGTAGAGGGGATGGGAAATCTGAAGAAATGGCTCCATGGAGAATTAACACCCTTTTGAAAGAAGTCCCTAGCGATTATACCTGGATATGCCTGAGTTTTCACTCAGAGTTTAAAAGAGAACGAAATTCAGTCTTGCAAGAAGTCTCACATTGGAACAACTTGCTCATCTATATATTTGCATTTTGCAACTTTCTCACTCTTTTGAAGGACCAGTAGTGAAAATGAAAGGTATTAATACAAAATATTTATTGACTATACGTAGTAGTCTCCATCCCCTACAGAAATGTGTAGTTCTGCCGAGGCAGGTGCCTTGAGGCCGTAGGAAAGACGCATCACTCGGCAGTTTGTCCCTGTTACCAGCAGCCCCCACATGCACTGAGATGCCCACAGTTTTAAATACACATGAAAACTTACGACCCATTAACTCATCACCTTTGCATTAGGGTTTTTTTTTTGGGGGGGGAGTTTAGAGTTTTTCTCTCCGATGCTTTTATGACAAAAATGAAGATAAGGGGTAATTCAATGTGAGGCCTGTATTATTGGACTGCCAGGATGGAGAACAAAAAAGAAAATTTCCTCTTGTGCTTCTTTCTGAATGTAAAAAGTAAAAAAAATTAAAAATGAAAATAAAATAGCAAAAGAAACATCATTAGTAAGTAGTATCAGATAACATATGCACAATTGTTTATTTGTAATGATACATTTTGCAGAGTACCAGGATATAATCCTGGACTGGGTAAGGTCATGTCAAGATGAACTCTTGTAAAGTACATGTTAGCTGAGCATGACAGAAAGGTTCTTCTAGTTAGCTCTTTTGGTTATTTGTTGTTTAATGAAGTAGCTTCCAACAATAGCCATATTTTGTAGTATTTGCTCCCAGATCATATCAGTGAGGGCAGCTTACCCCAGGCTGGGAGATTCACTTTCTTGCTGGCTGGGAGAGTGTCTGGGCTTCCTGGTGTAAATCTCAGTTCTCCTCCACATGGGCCTCTGTATGAACTGGGTGGACTTAGCACAGGATAGTCAGATCTTGCAAGTTAATTGGCTTCTCCCAATGTGCAAAAGCAGAGGTTGCTATCCCTTTTTTTTTTTTTAAGACTAGGGCATGAAACAGGTAATTCACCATTTCAGTGACTTTTTGGTGACCATAGATTGGCCCAGATTAAATGGAAGGGTGCTACAGATGGATGTGACCATGCAGAGATAATACTAGGAGCCACTGAGATAAGTTTACTATACAGTTAGGGCCCATTTATGAACTCTGGAGGGCAGGTGGCTTCTGTGCAGGCTACTGAGCTGTTGGACAGATGCCCGGTTGTAGTGATCTAGAGAGGAGGAGGGAAGGTGGGAAGAGCCAGGACTGGACATGGGAAAATGCTGAACTGGTGCTGTCTGGCAAAGTATTTCAAAAATTCATAACATTATCCACACACGTGCGTAAAGCACCAGAGGCAGGTGGGGCACACGAGGCCTGTGAGCTATTTAAAATGGATGTTTCACATGTTCTTTAGATCACGTTACCCACTTTGCTGTTGAAAGGGCAAGTAACAAAGATTTTAAGTGACTTGATATAAACCCAGAGAATAAGTCCCTTCATTTCCCTGGGAGAATCATAGAAACTGGGGTAAACATTTTGACATACCATAATCATTCAGCATATATATAGCATCCTATCTTCTGGGTGAAACCTAGGAAGGGAAATAAAAATATCTTGGGTTGAGATTCAGACTATTCCTGAATGCACCTCCATCGCAGGTAGCTATACGTGCCAGCATCATTAAAATTTGATAATTTGTTACTTAATTCTTTGGAAATGTATCAATGTCAGATTCCCTATCCATGCTAATAGAACTTTCAAAGCAAGTATTGTGAGTTTGTATCCTAAAGCAATATTCCCTGTTGATCAAAGTCTTAGGCTCTGTGAGTTCCACAATCATTCCCATATTAAGATTTCAGCCTGATGTTAATTTCCCTGGGGACTGACCAACAACATGGAAGGGATATTTCCTAATTGAAGGCACCTGATTAGTGAGGGTTTCTCTAGCATCAGGTAAGGCTGGTAATAATCATTGAGCACTTGCTGTCTGCCACATACTGAACACAACTATTATGATAATTCTTATTTTTATCAAAAGGAAAAATCAAAATACAGTGGAACTAATTATATAAAGTATCACTGGTCACTTAGTTGGTTAGTGGCAGTGGCAGTATTCAAACCTGGGCTAAAGTTCCAGGGTCTGAGTGCTTCCCAAGTGTAGCACTGTTGGTAAGAGCA
Source organism: Dasyprocta punctata (assembly GCA_004363535.1). Classification (NCBI taxonomy): domain Eukaryota; kingdom Metazoa; phylum Chordata; class Mammalia; order Rodentia; family Dasyproctidae; genus Dasyprocta; species Dasyprocta punctata. The sequence continues at coordinate 12,379 of RJWM01002996.1, read as the reverse complement.
AGCAACACGTGAAGTGTGGTTCCTACGTTGTGACCCAGGAACCAGTAGCCTTGGTACCACCTGTGGCTGTGTGAAACGTGGAGAATCTTGGCCACAGCTCGGATCTACTGAAGCAAATGCTCTGGAGGCGAAGCCCAGCGATTTGTATTTTCTCCATCATGCTGATTCTGGGATGATCTAAAATGATGGTGAATGTTTAAATTTTAAAAATGTGCTACAGTAAAATATACACTGCCAAGAATGATGGGATAAGTGTGTTTGAAGTCAGGAGGGGATTTTGGGAGAGATTAATGGCAATGTATCTTTTACTGTAATAAATATTTTTATTTAAGCACTGTATCTTTTCATCACACTGCATATAGTCAAGTTTGAGAATGACTAAATTTTTTTTTTACTTTACAAGAATTACTATGTATTACAGGGCTCACTAGCTAAAGATATTATAACATGGGCTTCTTAAATGGATCTGTTCATCAAAGTGATCCATATTCAGGAAATAGTCCAACAATAGCTTGACTTAACAATCATGTTTTCCACATTTGGCTTAGAATCCAAATTCGCTCTATTTCCTGACTTTGTAACTGGTTCTATGCTTCAGTCTCCTCCTATTAAAAGATAAATAATGATGCCTGCTTTCTTCTCTTACAGAAATAGTCTAAGAATTAATGAGCTACATTAAACTATTTCAGTTCCTGGAAGAAAGGCAGTAGATAAACACTATATTAATATTTTAAACAGGTTGAACATTTTATGTGAGAAAAGTCTTTTTCATTTCTTTTAGTGATCAAACATGTTGCCCCTTCCTAAAATAAATTTTTATTTAAATTTTTTGTCTTTAAAGGCACCAACCAAATTTATTTCTCAGCACCAAGTGGAAGACCATCAAGATGAGAAAGCATTCTTTTTAGTGAAGCACTAAAAATTTAAAAATTCCTAGTTTGCTAGGGATAAAGGGCAATGTGGTGTTGTTGAAGGAACATTGGGTTAGGAATCCAGCAGTGCCCAGTCTAAACTCTATGCAGGCTTTTAGCTCTGCATGTTAGATTGCTTTGATTTGCTGAACTACAAGAAGTGTTGGAGTAGCACAGAATTAGTTAGGCTTTTGCCTCAGAGACTTACATTTGAATTCTGACTTGGTCATTTATGAGCTGTGTCACCTTAGCTACTTACCTCTTCCTCCTCATATCTATGAAGATCATAGTGATAGGATTAAATAAGAAAATGAATCTAGAGTGCTTGGCTCAGTGCCTGACACTGAGCAGTAAGTGCTAGTTATTTTTTTTATCATTAAAAATGTCAGCATAGACTGTATCCTGCACCAAAGGCCTGGATACTTGGACATTTTAGAACACCATGTGAAATTTCTCCCAGAATCCCCAGTTGCTCACTTATCCAAGGATTCAACACACATAATGTATTTATTGAACACCTACTGTGTTCCAGGGCTACTTAAAGCACTGGGGAGACTGTAGTGAGCATAGATAAAGACCTGCCCTTGAGGAGCTTGCATGCAGGGGGAGAACTTTCTTAAACCTCTGACACTAGTTACACAGAAGTGCTTAGTGTGTTTTGGTTTGACTGAATGAAATTCGTTTTTGTATTGATAAATCTTCATTCTTGACAAAAAAACTAGTTTTCTTAGCCCCTGGCTCTTTAACCAGATAAAGAGTTCCCTTTGATGAGTTCTTAAGAATTCTGTTCTTGTGTTTGTTTTCTTGTGTCTCTTACTGCTCAGTGAATGAGTAAAGGACTCTAAGAAGGAGCTGGCTGTCCCTCTCTCATCTTGTCTGGATTGGGAAGACTTGCTGCATCAGGAAAGGTGGGCACTGAGTGCGGCAGACTGATTAACAGGACATAAAAGACATTCACAAGTCTATCTGTATAGTTGCCAGTCTTGTGCAAAGGTTAGTACAAGTTATTTAAATAATCCCCCTTACTATGCCTTTGAAGGAACAAGCAGTGTAGTTTTAAGTGATTTGATTTACACATGGAATAAACCCTCCATTCTTTTATCCATGTTTGTAGGTTAAGAGGGAAGGGAATTTGGAACTCACCTACCTACCTGTGTAAGTAGCATTCACTCACTATGGACATGTCAGTGATACTGCTCCAACCTGTTTAGAGGAGGGTATTGCTTAACTTTTCTGGATTAAGAAAGAAAACCTCTTCCTCTTCCTTTATCTCTATGGTACAGGAACAGTAGCATGATATCTTAGCTGATGTAAATATTTTAAGCAGGAAGGAGTGTGCTTTTATTTCTTACAACATAAATTAAACATTACAGTAGACATCAGACTGGAAAAAGTTACAGGAATCGAAGGTACTTCCAGCAGTGTATTAATGCCGTCTAGGCAAGGAATTAAAGTGGGGGTGAGATCACCAGCAGATATGGAGCCCCAAGTGATTTCCAGCCAGCCCCACAGACAGGCAGGAACTCGGAAGGGGATGTGTTCTGACTTAGGATGCTGTATTGCTTCCAGTCTGCTTAGGTTTGGCAATGGGGAATGGAAATGCAGGCAGAGACAGGACCAAGGAACCTTATCAGCAATGCACAGAAGCACTGAACCACAGTCAGAACAAACTGGGAAGTGTCAAGACCAGAGGTCGGGCTGGGAGGTGACCAAAATGGCATGGAGGCTACAGCAGATGCTGTGCCAGTGTGCCTGACCATATGGGAAAGGGGTGTTCATCACAACGAGGGGATTGGCAGAAGAAAGTCAATTTCAGATTGTTAGGCCAAGTTGGAAACCAGTTCAGCATTTAAGGAGACATGAGGGCATAGTGGATATACTAGCTTCCTGGGGCTGGTCTGATAACCTCTACTGCTTATAGCAGAGTTAATCTTTCACAGTCCCAAATCAAGGCATTGGCAGAGTTGGTTCCCTCTGGAGGTTCTGAGGGGGAATCTGTTCATGTGTGTCTCCTAGTTTCTGGCGGCTGACTGGTAACTCCTGGTATTTTTTGGCTTGCAAATACAGTACATCACACTAATCTATGCTTTCTTTTGACAACTTCTCCCCTTCTGTGTGTCTCTGTGTCTTTTTATGAGGATACCTGCCATTGGATTTAGGACCCACTCTAAATTCAGTACAACCTCATTTAATATCCATAGCTTACTTATATCTGCAAAGGTTCTTTTTACCAAATAAAGTCACTTTCACAAGTTCTAGGGGTTAGAACTCGGACATAATCTTTTGAGGAGGCTGCTATTTAACCCATCACAGTGGATAAAAAGGTCGAAGACAGAACACTTAGGTTTTAATCCCAACAATGTGACTTGCTGCAGTTCTTCTATCATTTGTTGAGTATCATTCATGATTAAAACATATTCATGGAAGATCTTTGTCCCAGATTCCTTTCTAGATTCTGAGTCTTAATGAAATAGATAAAAATTTCTGTTCTTAGGAAGCTACCCGCATTAAGCATAGGTCCTTACAGAAAAATAACGCATGCATGTATTTGGTCTGTTTGATGATGCTAAGCACCATAATGGAAGTGAGTTAGGGAGTGGGTAGGGAGTTCTGGGGCACAGGAAAGTTACAGTTTCCAATGAGACTGGTCCTCAGAAGCCTCAGTAAAATCTACAATTTGAGTAAAATCTTCTAGGAAGGGAGGGGTTGGGCCTAGTGGAGGCCCTCAGTAAATATCTTCCAGTTAGAGGGAACAACAAAGGCAAAGAAAGGACCTGGAGCTCGAATAAGCTTGGAATATTTGAGAAGGAGTCAATAGGCCAGGATGGTGGAAGCGGAGTAACAAAGGGGAAAGAGTTGAAGGAGATGAAATGGAAGAGATGAATGGGGGCCAGATTGTGACTGTGATTTGTTGCTTGCTCTGACTGTAATGGGGAGCCATGAGTGATTTCAAGAAGATGTATAACACAATCTAATTTCATGATTAGTTTTACACTTTTAATGAAAACTGATTCTGCAAAGGCAGAGCAGGGAGATCACTAGGACAGCTGCCGTAATGAAAGAGGGTGAGGACATGGGTCTTTAGTAGAAATTGGGATAAATTGTGAGGGTTCTCTATGTGTTCTGAAGCAGGAGGTACTAGAATATGCTGAAGTTTGGTTAAATGTGAGAAAAGGAGGGAAGGAATCAATGATGTTTCAGAAATTTTATTTTATTTATTTTTTTTGTACTTGGGATCAAACTCACGACCTCATGCTTGCCAAGCAGATGCTTGTGCCACTGGGCTAAATTGCCAGCCCCTGTATCAGAAGTTTTAGAAGCATGTACTCAACTGGGGTAGTGCTACCAAGTTCACATATAATAGGCAATCTATTACTCTAGTTGATAATACTGTTTTTCCAATTTTATATATGAAGAAACTCAGCCTTTCAAAACCACTTTCTAAGATTGTGTCACTAATAAATATATGAAATAGGATTTATAATCCCGGAATTCAAATTTCCAAAACCCCAGCATTTTTCCACCATGAAAGGATCTTACTATTTATAGTTACAGGATTGCAAGGGTTATATGAGAATGAATATAAAAATACTTTACAAACTAAGTGTAGTGTCCAAGTCTGTATCAGTTACCTATGTATAGCTATGTTATAAAATATATCAAACTCAGTGATGCAAAAAACAGTATTTTTTATCATCTATCATAGTTTTGATCAGATCACTCATGTAGTTTCATCTGACTCAGCTATTACTTTGGTTAGTCATCTCACTCATCTCAAAGTCTTTCTCATTCATGTACTGTGTGGTTGACGCCAGCTATTTGTTGGTTAAGACTTCAGGTGGGACTGCTGGCTGGAACCCCTTGACATGGCTTTTCTACGTGACCAGGGCTTCTGCACAGCATGATGGCTGAGCTCCAAGAGCAAGCAAGCAACCCTTGAGAGAAACAGCAAGGTGGGGCTGTATCATCTTTTATGATCTAGCATGGGATGTGCTTTAGAGTCACTGCTGCCACTCTCTATGGATAGAGGTGGGCACAGAATGTCATCTGGTCCAAGAGGATGGGATATATAGATACCACTTCTTGAAGGGGGAGTGATAAAGTCACACATGAAGAGGAGCATGTCAGATGGAAGATATTGTTATATCTGGAAAATATACTCCACAACACTCTAGAGGATATTGCAAAGGAAGTTTAAGGCAAGAAGGCTTGACAAGATTAGACAGGTTGGGCTGTGAGTTAAGTTAGGCACAAATAAACCCAGAAATTTAGAGCAGGTAGTTGGAAACAGTTTCCTGGGGTCTGAGCAGAAGAAGCAGACAGTATGACATAGCCAGGAGGTGGCAGATGTCTGTGTCAGGTCTGAAACATTCCTCATGAAGCTGCATTTCCCCATCTTTTTTATTATTTGTTCCCAGGCTATTAAAAGCAAACTCCAGATAGTATATGTTATAGAAGAACAGGAAAAATAAAAGAGGTGAAACATAGAAAAACATATCAGAAAAATTACCCATCTTTCCACCACACAACCAGAAGCGATATTGCAGTGTTGCTGTGGGGTGAGCCCACCTGCCGAGGTGGTAGCCTGTGCAGAGGGTAAGGGCTTTGAGCTGAAAACCCCACAGACGGAGGTTTGAATCTCAGTTCCAGCTTCTGCGACTATATGATCTCAGACAGGTTGCTTTACTTTCCAATTTGGAAAATGAGAGTAATAATAAAATAACCATATCACACAGCCCAGGGACTAAAAAATAGTAACATTATTATTGTACATAAACCTTTAAACAGGCTATCATTTAGAAATACAACATGGGGTTGGGGATTTAGCTCAGTGGCACAAGCGCTTGCCTGGCAAGCACAAGGGCCTGAGTTCGATCTCTGGTACAAAACAAACAAACAAACAAACAAACAAACAAAAAACCACACAGCATGCATGGTGTTCAGTGTACATATTTGCTTTTTTCCAATAATAACTTATCTTGAACATCTTTAATGACTTTGGACACAGAAACCTTTAATATCATGTTTATAGGATGCATATCCCTCCATTAAACACACAAACTACAATTTATTTAGCAGCTTCTAATTGTTGGATATTTAACTTTTTCAAAAAACATGTTTTATCTATAAACATGCTCCTGAAGGCAAAAAAGTTTTATCTATTATATCTATATGTATATATATATATATATATATATATATATATATATGTATCTGAAATAATCAACCTAAGTACTTAGCTACATATTTTATCGGTTGGCATATTATAAAAATAAGCAAACGAATAATGACACATCTCTAGATGTGAAATTGCTGGACTCTAAATGTCCTATTCATTTTTTAAAATTTCCTTTTTATTATTAAACACTTCCACTCAACAGAAAAGAAACATAAAGAATACCAATATGTATATATGTTGATCGTGTGTATTTACTCTAACATTTTGTCAGACTTGCTTTATATATGTTTTTCTTAAGTGCTTGCGAATACAGTATCAGTCATAACATGCTTGCTCTACTACTACAGGATGTCTCAAAAGTGAAGATACATCCCTAGGTAGCCGTCTTACCTTTATCATACACAGCAAACTGTGTACAATTCCCTATGGCTTTCTAACCCAGTCTGTTTTGGAGTTGTTCAACATGGCTTTTTCAGCATTTTTTTTTCAAATTAGGACCCAATCGGGGACTAATTATTGCATTTTATTCTTGTGCCTCTTAGTTTCATATCAATCTAGAGCAAACTATCTGCTCTACTTTCTCTTCTCTCCCCTTTAATACTGGTGTTGGAGAGCATGAGATGTGGATCTTTTCCCCTTCTAAGCATTAAACCTCCTGTTGTAAAAAGAGTTTTCCAGTGTGAACTGTTGAGCCAAAAGTCCCATCTGTGAGCCCTTATCCTGCAGCAATTAGCTGTGCTGAAGCTGGATTGCACAGAGCAGGCAAGTCATTTGGGTGGCTCCATCCTTCCAACAAGCACCGGGTGTCCGTTGTGCAATACGAAGTTTCCTCAGGGTAGGGTTGATAACTATCCATCCCAGAAATGGCACTATTGTTTAATGGAAAAGATGCTTCAGGTTTAGCTGTGGAAAGAAAGAAGTCTCAGAAAACTTCCTTCTTTGTCATCTTCAAAGGCAGGTGAGTGTGTCTTGGGTCACTTTATATTCCTGCAGGTCACGTGGGTGAGAGCGTTCTTTCACAGCCAGAGATCTGTGTTGAAACCCTGGTCCATCTATTTCTGTATTACTAAAGGTAACTCATTACCTTGGAAAACCACTTAGATTTTATTCTACTTGGCACTCTGGCATGTGCAAGGGACTGTCTTTGCTGATGGTCTTGCCTGTCTTCTATACTGCTCGGCAGTAAAAGTACTGCCACTGAGAAGAGGGGAGGTTTCCTAATCTCCAACATGGGGCTTTTCAAACATCCATGTTCATGAGAATCACTTGGAGATGCAGGAAGGCTTGTAATTACTAGAGATTCTGAATCTGTATGCAAGACCCATGAATCTGCTTTTGCTATAGGTGTCTTATGAGATTCTGACTTAGGAGGGCCAGGTGCCATCTTTGAAAAAACCTTATCTGGGAATGTCAGAAATCAGTACTGCTTGCTAACCATTACTATGTACTGGTGAACCTTCTGAATATACTCCAGCACAGTCCTTACAGCTATTCCATGTGCTCCATATGTTTGTATTCATATTTTATGAATGAGGAAATTGATGTTCAGAAAGGTTAAATAATTTGCCCAAGGCTGAGTGAGTGGCTGAGCCGGTATCAAAGAATACATGGAACATTGTAGTAAAATGTAAATGAAAAGATACACTAACTGATTTGCAAATTTAAAAAATTCTTGGAGTTAGAAGTTTTTACTACTATATGGTGATGAACGAGGGATATTTCCCATTATGATCAAGGAAGTATATTAGAAGTACTATTTATTTGCCATTCCTTTGAAGCCAGGGTCAACTGTCTGTAGAGTAAATGAATGCTTGGCAAACAGCAGTCAAAGTATGCTTGTTGAGTAAATGGATAAATATGTTTTAATATGTTCCAATACTCTGCAAATGTTAGTCTTTGTACTCTTATACTGGAGACACATTTCTATACGTTCCCTCTTGGCTATTTTTCCCTGTCTAGTTCTGATTGAATGGAGGCTCAGTTGATCACTCATAGCAAATAGGAATTGTCAAGTGACCTTAATTTATTGTCTCCTATCTATCTGCTATTGACACGGGAGAAAAATCTTTGAAACACAGCTCTTCAATATAGAATCCTTGTGCTGATTGTGTCAGCAGTCATTGTAAGGCTATCTGCTAGTCCCTCAGACGCTTAAAGTTTCCAATTTTCTCATATAAAGCTTGGTGTTTAAAAGCATAGACTTGGGATCAAATATCAGTTCCAATCTCAGGGAAAAGGCTCAAATTCTTTGATTGTGAGTTGTTCCTCAATCAAATGAGTCTGTAATGAGCTGCAAGGGCTTTGGAGATATTTTCCTGGTTCAAATCTCAGCTCAACTGTTTATTACTTGTGTGAACTTTGGGACAATAAAGTACCTTATCTTTAAATTGTGCAGATAGTAACATTTACTTTAGAGAATCAGTGAGAGGATAGAATGAGCAAATGCAGTAATGTGCTTTAGCCCAGTGTGTAGCAGATACTAAATATTACTTAGGATTAACCGTATTATTGTTATGAAAATGAAATTGTCATACCTACTTTTCTGGGAGACTTTTTGAAAGAATGTAAATTATTCTGGACATTTAGTAAATGGTCTATAAATAGTAACTCTTTATTATTTTAAGGCCATTTAAATTCAGATAATTGCCAGTATTCTATTGCTACTATTCTGTGATTTTTGTTGAAGTGACAAAATAAATGGTGTCATCACAAGAAATAACCATGTGATGCTTCTGTTTGGGCAATAAGGAACTCTGAACTCAGATCTTCCTTCTGGAAAACAACCTGTCAACATTAAAGAGGAGGATTGATATGCACGTTTCCAGTGAGAAATTGTGGTACTTGAAGATTAGACACAATCACCTAGATTTGCTATTCTTTCAACTAGCCCTTGTCAGTGCTTTTGAGTCTTTTTACGTTATTCAATTTGGATAAAAGAAACACAATGTTTAAGGCTGCTTTTAAGAAACCAAGGTTGAATCTTTGACTATCTTGTCCTGGTGTCATTCTAATGATGCACTCTGCCCCTGAAGAGGATGTTGTGATAAAGACTTCTATATAAAGTAATGCACCCTCAGGTAAATTTGAACTTCACATTTTTAGTATTAATGTAGTGCTCAGGTGTGAGTACCACAGAGAAATATTTCCCAAATATTGCAAATGCTGATTTGCTAAACATGGTAATTCTGCACTGTGGTGTAGGGCAATGCTTCTCAAGTTTGACGCTGGGAATTTTGTGGGAAGGCATGCTCTGGGTCAGTGGATGCAGCCTTGATGAATCTGTTCTAAAGATCATACCAGAGTAGGAAGTAGGGGAGCATTTATTTTCACTTGCTGCTGTGGAGGAATCACCATTGGAGCCTATGGAAGCACAGTTACCTGTCATAATCTTACACCATCGATTGGATGGAATATGTACCAGAAAGATATTTTCTCCCAGTTCAGGGGGCTGGAAGTCCAAGATCAAGGAGCAGGCAGGGTTGGTTTTCTGCAGAGGGTGCTCCTCCTGGCTTGCAGATAACAGCTCTCTTGTTACCACGGTACATGGTTTGCTTCTGTGTCTGCTGTGACTCTCATGAGCCTCTCTGTGTCCTCATTGCCTCTTTACCCAGATTGACTCAGCTAGCATCCTGATGGGTGAATTTTAACTTCGGTAGTTTCTGTTTCCGAGAATGGTTATATTTGGAGGTTCTGGGAAGTCAGGACTTCAAATACACATTACCTGACACCCACTGAGAGAGAATTTTTGTGGAAGGGACTTTGAGAGGCTTAGCCATTTCAGTAGATAGAAGCACTGATTGGGGAAAAAAATATTCCAGCTACTTTTTATTTTAAAAACCTGGTGTAGAACTTGAGGATGAATCAGAATCATCTGGAGAACTCAGGAAAACACCCAGGTTTCTGATTCTAGAGCTGGACGGAGCTTCCAGTTCTGCCTTTATAATAAGGAGACATTGTTAACAACAGGTACCTTATCAGAAGCCCTCTCTCCTGCTCCTGCAGACTACATTGCCTGAGATTAGGAGGCACACACTGGGGGACTTGTGATCTCTTTATAGATAAAAGTGAGTTCGAGTGATGAGTTTTCTACCTGTCCTACAATATAGAGAACAAAGTTAATGTATTTTCTCACAAACACAAAAACATCGCTTTGTTTTAATTTTTTTTTTACACTTTCCACTTATTCTGTTCTCGAAAGAGTCAGTGAATCATGTCTCATTCTTCCTGCTGCAGTAGTCTCCATTAAATACCACAGTGCTAGATTTCATGAAACCAATTCCCCAGATCTGAGGAGGTTAAAGATAAAATGTTCCTCCTTGGGGATGGAAAAGAGTTGGGAGGACCCCAAATCATGTGATTCAACCTGAAGGTTCCTGAGAAAGAGGCTTTCATCTTCAAATCAGGAGTCTAAAGGCACAGGTGACTTTGATGTTAATCATGTTAATAAACATATAAATAAGTCTTTCAGAAGGAGAAATCAATAGCTTTCCTCAGAAATCTTTAGAGCACTTATGCGAGACTGACCCTTTCTGGCATATTAGCATTCTAGAGCTTGGCAAGTTCAGGTAAATACAGAGGTTTTAAGAAAATGTATCGTTCTCTATATTTAAGTTTTACAAGGGTCCCCTGTGAATAAATCAGTGCTCTGACATTTTCTGTCTTGTCTGAAACAGGCTGTAATTGACTAACAAGCAATTATAAAAAGTCTTGTTTGTGTTAATGGGACAAAAAGTTCAACTTAGTCTTTCCTCTAGCATATTGGGTTTAAAGATACTGCCTGTTAGGATCTCAGGGAGAATCAACATGTGCAAAACTGCTGCTAGGCATGTGGTGAAACCTAAAGTTTTGTGAGTGGCAGGAATTTTATTTATATGATTATACCTCAGAATATCCTATTTTTATGCTTTCTGATCATTTTAAGGTTACTGTTTTCTTTTCCAGTTTTTTGCTCTTCCTAATTGACTAGTCACAGCATGGGGTTCATTGTGAAATAGTGTACTTTAAACAGAAACATTATAAAGAATTTTTGTTTAGTGTTTTAATCTTCAATTGCTAAAGAGACCGAGGCCCAGAGTTTACACCAAGATCAGCCAGCTTGTGCAGACAGAGCTGAGTTTGCATGTGGGACCCTGCCCAGATTTCTTCTCCTCTATGTGGTTTTACACTGAAATTTGATGATTACTGAGTTCTTGTGTGAAAGACTGATGTAGGGAAAAGATTCACAGTTCCCTGCAAGCAGACCAACCAGAGGATTATAGTCCTTTTAACTTTTCATTAATAAGTCATTGGCTATTGGGTTCATTAACAGTGTGGCCACAAACTATCAGTTTCACAATTTGAAATTCCTGGTTAAGAAATACAAGTATGATTGAAGAGTCAGTCTTGTTGAAAACTTCAATATGGTATTTCACAAGATCTAATCAGATTCAATGCTAGAGCATGTGTGAAAGTGATAACTCTTTGGTTGCTTGATTGAAGAAGTTCTGGGCATGCATGGTCCAAGTTAGACCATTGGGAACTCATAGTAAAGGCTATTTTGCCAACCAGTCAGTATTTAAAATTAAATTCGTGACACAGAAATACTAGAGTGATTAGGCTATTTGCCCAGGTTGAAAGCCTGGGTTGTTGTTATGCTGGGGGTGAGCTCAGTGGTACAGGGCTTGCCTAGCATGCATAAAGATTATATATATATATATATATGTATATATATGTTATATATATATGTATATATATATGTATATATACATATATATATACATATATTTATATAACCTTGAATTACTAAATTTCCTTATTTCTTTGATAATCAATGAAATTTGATATCAATGATATAAAGACAAATTTTCATCATTGAGATAAATTTTTCTGGGCCAACAAGAACTAAAATAAAGGTTAAAGTTATGACTTTAGGCTAAAAATGACAGCTGTTTCTTATAGGTGTGTATCCAAATTATGCAAGCTTTCCAAAATTCATCAGTCTTTGCTCTTGGTGCTATGGTTCTGATACAATAGGGGCAGGGTATATTCCTAGAATCTATGTTTTTAAGATTTCTCCCTAAATGTATCCGATCCCTGTGTATTGGATATCTTCTGGTTTATTATTCAGATTTGCACTCGTTTTTTTTTTTATTGTGCCACTTTATCAGAAAACCTAACACGTCAGCTTCCCTGAAGAATTTGTTTGTTTGCTGGATTTCCCCTGGAGTGAGCCAGTGGGAAGCCCTGGCAAGATATGAGGAGAAGAGAAGAAAGGGAAGATGAAGTAGAAGAAATAGAGTTAACTTTAACA